>OMNV01011384.1:0-56516 GCA_900303265.1 Brotula barbata | reverse complement strand
TACATTTATTTTTACATGTATATATATATATATATATATATGTATAAATTGTGTTAAGTCTTTACAACATCAGTAGTAGAATTACAAACCTCTACATCCAATTACAACAGTATCCTCATTTTATTTGACAAAATTGGAAAAACGTGAAATGATCGTTTAGCCCTGATTATCAGGCGAGCTTAATAAAGTGGCCATTTGTCAGTATCAGTGCAGATTGAAATTGCCCATGTTGTATTTTGAACTCGGGCTCCACTTCTGAATTATTCTCCCTGAGGATTAATTCCAGCCACCAAGAAGTTACAAATCACAGAAATGAGATGATGGAGCGTAGAACAGAAAGGCACTCAATGCTAAATCATTAAAAATGCACTTTCTTTACCTCAGCTCCAAAGCGACGCCTTGCATGACATTAGTTGGCCACCGGCCAAGCATAAGACGTGAGCGGGCCACATCTGTGGTAAAGCGTAATTCTTTAAAAACTCACTACAATAATAGCAGCAGAATCCTAGCACGCCGCGCTACGCCAGACAGGAAAAGCTTTGTAATCGAGGCTGGACGCTCTAAATCCACACAGGACCTAATAGAGAAGGACTGAGTCAGCCAGTAGATTTGAGTCCCGTTCAAAATGGTTACCTTCAGATCACATGCCTCCAGCAAAACAAAACAAACATTCAAATCAAAGTTTCACTTCCAACCAAAGCCATCTGCAAAATCAAACACTCCCAATAACAAGGGCAGCGGGAGAATGTACAACGTGTACTTGTGACATTTTAACCAGCCGAGCATCGAATCGACCTCAGGGATCTAGCCGTTATTTATTTTTCAAAGTAATCTTCTTCCACCTCGAAACACTTCTGCAAACAAGGCTGGAGGGATTTTATTCACATGAATCATTTTCTGGCTGCATGTACGTACATCACCTAATTTGCCTATCTTGCACGACTCACAGAACCTTGAGTACATCTGCAACTTGTAAATTCTAATCACTTAAATTGACGGTGTTGACGCCTCAAATCACCTAAGGAATTTCATATGCTACAGCCACAAAAAAAGAACACGACAGCCCCTCTGTGCTTCGTGCTCATGTTTCATAAATACAGAAAAGTGACGAAAACTCAACAGATTTTTGCACCTTCGCTCGGTGTTATTCTGGCCCAGTTGTGAATTAAACTTGGAATAATGAAGTTTCAAAATGTAAAACTATCAAAACAGTTATTATCCTACAAGTCCTTTGCAGGGAGAGCTGAATGCTGAGGCAGCATGTGCACGGATCCAGCATCTGAAGTCTATGCAGACACATAACAGGGGAGCAAAAAAAGACACAATGAGCCAAGACATGGGGGTTGATTATTTTCAAGTTCTGACATTTCAAAATCATTTACCGGCCAAATAACACAATTCTCCCGGTATGTGAACTATTAGTTTTCAAGCCTTAGGTTCTCTTGTTGCAAATTAATGATATGCCCGGGCAATAAGACCAACATCAGCAATTCTGAATATGAAAGTTTAACAAAAGGCCAAAAATATGTTTTCACTAAAACCAAAATATGTGGACTTCACAGGAGTTTTGAATGCAGCTTCGACTCTCATCCTCCTCTTGTCATTGTCTTTTAGTCGTCAGGAATTTCACAGTGAAGCTGGACGCTCCCCAGATCATGACGCAGATTAATAAATAATAACGGTGAGATCAGGGGACATGAGTGATGAGCTATTTATATCCACAGAGCAAATTTAACCTTGACCTCCTCTTGCACTGTGACCATACTTGCCAAGATTCGAGCATCATTTTTTCACACTTCACTGTCATCTCATAACTCTGACTTAGGCATTAAATATTAAAATCCTGCTCCAGATCCTGTATCAGGCAGCGAATTCCTTCGTCGTGAACTTCACATCTCCGTGTGCTTTATTTCAGAGGCACCACTGCCAGCACATGTGTGCAGAGTATACAGGGAGTCCAAAAACACCAGGACACAGTGTTATGTCTGCCAGTAAAGGCTTTTATAGTTTGTATCGTATTTTATCTTACATGGCTTTAGACAGAGCCCAGAGTTATGAAAGACAACTCTGAAAGGTGCATGAGAAACCACAATCCCTCCAAATGTTTCTGGCCTACTGTAATGGTCTGGCCAGCGCTGGAACAAGAACTGAATGTGAGTCAGGGTGTGATGTGAGCACATGTGCGAGTGTGCATCTGCACAGGTGTGCAAGGGGAGCAAAGTCAGCAGACGAACACACAGGCACACCGGGTACCTGTGAGGTCACGGGCGGAGGTGGAGTGTTAGCGGGAACGACACCTGACAGCAACTAGGTGGATGCGCCCTGGCACTTCTGTACATTCACGTCACTGTTGATAAAAGTCAGCACTGTCTACAGCACCGGGGCCACTGGGTCCTCCATTCAGGACAGAGAGGACGGTGACAACACTTCCTTCCACTTGTCCTTCTCTGTCCCTCTGATGCTCAGCGAGCAGACAAGCCGGCGGGCAGCCGTAATTAGCCATCGGCGAGGCGGGAGTGAGGGTGCGGAGCGTGACGATGCCAAAGGTGGGGTGCCGCCGCATGGCACCACCTGATTTAGGCTTGGAATACCAAATCCGGAGGGTTCTCCTTTGGTTGCGTAACAGATGCTGGTCTGCGGAACTTTTTTTTGGTTCATGCTATTGAATGGCTACGACAATTCTAACAAACACGAGCACGCCGTGAAAACGGGTGAACTCCACGCGTGAACTCACACCGGCCTGCGTCCATCTATACTGTGTTGTGTGTATTCATCCCGCTTGCCAAAGACATGCCGGTCATCCAAAGCAGAGACTTACAATTGCGCATATTTATGAATATGAGCATGTCCCTCTCCGTTTTACTTATGAAATGAAGCCGCAGGATTACCAAGTTGTTCCTTTGCCTCCTGCAAATATTTACTACCAGCACACATACAGTAAAAAGAACCGAGAGGAAAAGCTAACATTCCACTAAACCCAAATTAGTGGGAACACGCAGAAGTGTTAAAATTCATCTTCCTTCCTTATTTTCTGGCAGGTGACTTGGACTTGGTGTTTGTGGAATATGAAATAACAATACAGTCTGCAAGAGGAGCCAAAAGTAAAGTTAAGATTGGACGTAACTTTGACTGTTTTGGCACGCGTCTCCCTCCAGCGAGACGTCTCGACTTTAACATTGAAGTAATGGGGACAAACGAGGACGGCGTTATCTGTGCATCCAGGTGGAGGACATCATAAAATAACAAACGCTTCGGTAATATGGTACGCTCCGTTACGACATCGCTGCTATGCACAGAATGTTTATTTTCTCAAACTACTGGTGTTTGATTTCTATGGCTGTGGTCTGTGGATGACATTGGATTGTGGAGCTGCTGCAAACCTCTGCAGAGTTCATAAAAAGTTAGATACTGCCATCTAGTGTTCAAACTCAGGTTGCTACTGTAATGCCAGTCAAATGAACTGAATTTAGGAACTTTAACTACCAGATTTGAAACCCGTTCATGACTTGTGTATATATTTGTTATACAACTGAAATGGAACATTCCTAGAAATCAACTCATACCGGAACTAAGCGTCCAATAAGCTGTTTAACCCGTGGTTTGCTTTACTAAATGTTTAAAAATGAGGGCCAGCTTGCAACAATTAATTTCATAAACCAAAATAATCCTCGGTCCAGGTAGATAAGGAAGAAAAAAGTGTCTTGTGGGTAAGTGAGGGCAGGAAAATTTGGATGCGTGCTGAAAATTAGGCCTACTTGGGGTCAGACCTTGTGGCAGAGAAGCAAAAGAGACAAGAGTGCCGGTGATTCTGCTTGGCAACAAAACGCTGCGCCATGGGAGCTTACTGACCTGGGTGCGAGAGGAAGAGGAAAGACAGCAGGCTGGGCCCAACGCTTGATTTGCTGTTTCTCTCGGGCCTTGCTCTTTTGCCCCAGCTGTAGCCCCATGGGAATCTTTGCACGCACCTCTAACCAGTCTGTGTATATTCACTCCCGATGTGCGTCTTCAAACTGTCTGCCCTCACACAAGGCCTCCTCCCCCTCTGCATGTGTTTGAGGCCCTCGTTCTGTCTCTCAGCCACTGTGGAAAGCTTGGATCATTTCTCTCCAGTCCTCACCCATACTGAAAACAAGCAAAAGCCTCACTTTTAACGGGAAGTCATGAATTATCTCAAATTTAGAAGCAAGTTTAGGTAGGTAAGGAGACACTGAGAGAGAAATAAATGTTTGATCCCGACAGCGACAGGCTCCGGTGGTTCTGTTGTGCTGTTAGCTGGCATATAAACAAGTGTGAAGTGCAAATCAATACACTTATTCTGAGCGATCACCTTTACGCTAAGATCAAACGGTACCATCCTGATGGGTGAGGTCTGTTTTAGAACCAGAGTGCTCCTGTTCATCAGACAGGAGAGATAACAGAATGGTCTGATGAATAGAAAAATGACCTCAATGACCCCAGCACTTTGGGACTGAGAGAACTGTCACATTTTCTACGTCTGTCACCTTCCCGTGACCCTAACTGGTCCAAATGTCACATGGCTGATTGCCGTTTCAGTTCTTCTTTGTTTGAAGCATATAGGGGCTTTTTGGACAGTGCTCACCACCAGTATCATCAAAATTTAAAAGGAGGGATTAACTTTTTGAAGCATGTTGCTCCATCTCTATTAGAGCTAGAGAGAATCCTGCACCAAGGATTACTAGAGCTGGCCAAACCTATGAAAAACACACTTCCTTAATTTGCCAACTGTCTGAAACCCGTACATATTAATTATCTAATCAATTAGAAAATATAAAGGTTCAGGCCACCTCTGACCACATTGCAGATGATTAAAACAGAACTTAAATCAATGTCCTACGAGTGCTTTAGCATCATTCTCTGTCACACACATACATAACCATTCATTTAAGTGGATGAAGACAACGGGGTTGACACACATTTGGAATTTATTCACACATCACATACTACAGTGGGTAATGTACTCAAGAAACATTGAACAGCGCAGCCGTATATGACACAGAAAAACAAAAGACACGGAATCCTTTCTTTGCTGTTATATAAAAATAGTGTTGCTACAAAAGTATAAATTAGGCTTACTAATAAGACAAACTCAGATCTAAATCTACACAGAAATCTGCTGCCAAAGTGCGATAAAAAAGACAAATCAAGGGAATCAAACTTTTTTTTTTGCATTTAGCAGAGTATAAAAGGAAGAAATGCCTGTAAAATAGGATGAAAGCAACACTGATTTCTTAACCTGATTTGATACTACAGAATCCATACTTAAACATAACAGATCTGCGTGTTAGCGTTCTTATACCATATTTTACACTTTATTTTCTGAATAAGTTAAAACCTGAAACAAAATAAAACTTAGAACTGATTTGATTTCAGTTGTCTAGTAACAGTATTTAACTTGAGTTTTCTATTATATCAAAACCTTTCAAAATGCTACTGTAGAAAAAAGAGGTATGGTGTTATTGGTGCTCCTATCTCTGAAATGAAGGCGCCCCCCTGTGGCATAAAAACAGCAGTTCTCTTGTATTTACATCCTCTGAAAATGGATGATGTCACCCCTTAAACACCATGATCAGCATTGCTACCCCCCAGAAGGTTAAAATTCAGTCTGGGGTTGCTTATCTGATTGTATGTGAGTGTTTTAAGATAACATCTACCCAGAGCCAACATGAGTCACTTCCATCTTATGAGAAACACTGGCTTATAAGTTTATATATCAGTACTCTTATTAAAAGCATGCATATCTTAGATATAATTCTCATTTCACTAACAAAAGAATGCTATTTCTAAGTAGAGTTAGGTTGACATCAGTATGTCAACAATGGCATTTTGTCCCAGAGCATATCCTATCTGAAATACTAATTTAAAAACGGTGATAAAAATCCCTTCATCAGTGTAACTGGGGATCAAACCCCAAACCAATGTACAGTATTTTGACCATTTCTCTGGGCACACCGTCGTTTTTTTATTAACAGTTACTTCCAATTGATAAATTACAATATCATCTTCTGAGTATTGAGGTAAAACATTGGATTGGTTATTTAGAAAATTAAAATTTTAAAATATAATGTACACCCATTTGTTTTCTCTTTACCAAAATAAAAATCCTGTAACATAAATCAGTTGTAGGACAGCAGTATACACCTTGATTTGAGGAATGAATATCAAAACGACACATCGATGTACAGTACGTCTTGGTTCATTCCTCGAGAGTAACTTTAAAACCGCATTGACATAAAAAGATGATAAAAAATGATAAAAATCAACCCACGAGTCCACAGTGATCAACTCATGAGAGGAACGTTAATGACTGTGGACAAAACAAAGAAATTCAGTAAGTTATGGAACGGTTTTGAGAAACACAAAATTTAAGCAGGAATGATTTTGTTGAAATTAAAGGAACTTTGGGAGAAAATAAATATCCTCTGTTTGTGAAATTCAGAGCGTTTAACTCAGAAATGAGCATTTCGGATCTTTCATGAATTTCTCATCAACAGAACCAAAGCTTAAATAAAAACTGACGACTACATTTGGTGGGAAAAGATCCAGTGTGCAGATTCTTTAGGTATTCAGTTGATAGAAAATATTTGATTTTTTCTTTTTTATATTGATGTTAATGTGATGATAATGTGATGATTTTGTTATGTGATGGGTTATGAACATTGGTGCTCTCGTTTGTTTTACATTCACTTTAAATCAGATGGGTGATGTGGTCTCTTGTTGGCAAAGCGTGCAGAGGCATTCACCGTTTTGACAACAATCTTAAGCGTTCATAGTAACGCAACAAAGACAAAATCTCATGTCACAATATTGATATTATACTGATATCTCTACCTTGGCTGAAAAGAACGCAAGGAAGACCTGCTAAGGTGCACTGATCTGGCTTTTAATCTGCTGTGGAGTCATTTCAGCGCAGGTTTTTATTCAGTGGAGAGTTGTGCTTGGTTGTATTATTGTGTTGACAGGCTGAGAGTTTAACTCCAAAGCAGATACGCTAAACCAGTTGCATCGTCTTCTTTTTAAATGTCCACCAGAGAACACCGTTTCCAATTGCCAGCCATTAGCCCCTTTGAGTCCCCATGAGTGACAAAAGGAAAGAGGTAAAAAATAAACTACAAGCTTTACAAAAAAAATAAAAAGAAGAAAGAAGAAATAAAAAGAAAATGGTGCAAAGACGATAAGAAGGCGTGAAGTGGCTCTGAATATAGACGTTAAGGTGATCGTATGAAAGAGACATAAGGCCCAAAACAGAGATAAACAAAGTAGTACTTGTCTAATTAATACCAGAGGCAACAGTCTTACCTTTCGTTCACCCAATCTACTTTAAGGGTGCTTAGTTCACATAAATTTATATTAAAATACACAATAAAAATAATAAATAATTTTACTTCATTAATATACAGTGATGACTTGGTTAAAGATACATACAAAATGGTTTTCATTGTTTCTCCAATGATCTGTTTCTCATCTGTTGCTAATGGCACTAATTACATTAGGGGTGGAACGTTTACCAAAAGGTCACGGTTCAGTACATACCTCAGCCTTGAGGTCACAGTTTAGCATGTTTTCGGTACGTTTAGGAAAAAGTGTCAGCACCTCCGGTTCGCACTCATTCCTGAGAAACTCCTATGTTGACAAACATAAAATGATTTTTCGTTATTGATTAACTGCAGGACCTCCGTTAGAAGAGTCGTTTTTTTAAAAGCTACGGTTGTAAACTCATCCCCATGGTAAAGCTTATTGCCTCTACACTGATAAATGTCATCTTGTAGCTTACATGAGGAAGGCAATTTTCATATTACAATGAGGAATGAGGAAGTAATACGTGAAGTAATACCTTTTCTGTGGACAAGCATTTTCTCAATGAGCTTTAACAACAACCAACACACGCATAAATATGAATTAAATCCTTGGCTACTGTCTTTTACCGACAACAGCTAATACACATTACTGCTATCCATCCGAGGGCAGTACACACATCCTGTGCTCACCACAAATGTGCTAATGCAGTCCCAGTTTGGTTTTGTGCTAATACGCACAATGATGACTGACGTGGCATGTCTGAATTAACAGTACTGCGAGCCATAATGAGGTCAGCCAAAATGCCCTCAAGATTTCATCTAGTTTTTGCTAAACTTCATAGAGGTCAGATGAGGCTGAGTGACAGCAAACTGGCTTGGCATAAATGGGACAGATTATATAGTACTGTATGTTGAAGGATTCATATATATTTATGTTTTTAAGAGGCATCGGCTCTCGATATTCCCACAGCTGTGATATTTTTCGTGATAGCTTCATCGTAAAGCAAAAACCAACAAACCCTGATATTTAATATTTGAACCTTGATTGAAACCAGTCCGAGAGGTAATCCTGTCCGTGCAGTGGAGTCGCAGTACAATAGACTAGAAATGAATGGTAAATAAAATGTCTAAAAGGAATCTCACAATACTTTTCTCTTACGATTGAAAGAAACGGGAACGGGCAGGAAGCAGTTTAACTTGGATATGAACATGGATTAACCAATTTGCCTTAACACAAGACGAGCAAGTGTTTGCAAATCAACGAGAAGCTCTACTGTGAGACCACTGAACCAAACACCAGATTACTGATGATTAGTGATGATTTAGCCCCCAGTCATCTGAATACATTTCGTGGCTAAATATGTTAAGAATATATCATTTTCAGTGGTACAGAGCAGTAAATCATAAACTTAATACACTTTTATACGTGTAATGGCAATGAGGACTTGATTTATTGTTGCACTACACTGAAAAAGATAATTCTATTATTATCTTCTATTATGTAAATTAGTATTTACAGCCGTACGACGCCACGCCTTTTTGAGCAACTTCTATAAGAACTGGTTTCGGGTCTATATATCCGTGAAGTCAGGTCGTGAAAGTTGATTTTACATGACAGTGTTACCATCCCATGAGAATAACAGCATATAGCCTTCAAGCAGTGTAGTCATTAGGCTGGAGTACTTTGAATAACTTTACGTGGAAGGACCAGAAGTTATTCCACTGACTTGTGCATCCCAAACCGAGGGCGTCGTACCGAACAGGACGATTTATTGACGATTTACCGTTCCACCCCTAAATACTGTCCATAATACTTTATGACTACCCTTTCTCCTTATACAGTATCTAATAAGTCTTACTGTTTTACAAATGTAGCCTATACAATGTGTATTTTCCTGTAAATATCTGCCTGGAGAAGTATTTGATATCCGTACACATTTATGTTTACAAACCTGTATAAATAGTCTTGAGTCATTGGTTGGAGGTGGATGTTTGGTTAGGGTCGAGCCAGACTTTACTACTAGCCCATGTTGGAGCGAAGGAAAATGAGTTTGTTCATCTCCTCAGCGGTCACCTGCTGCCTCCTCTTCATCGCCAGGCTCTGCTCGCACACTGTCACACACTCATTACGTATCCCCACGGCGGGCACTGCAAGCAGCCACAGCGCCAGGCGAGCCAGCCGTGGGAATTTCTCGCCCACCACTGAGCTCCAGTACTGGAAGAGATCAGGCATGCCTTGGAGAAGCGGCTCAGCCAGGTATTGAAAAATCTCTTGTCTAACTTGGCTTTGAATCTCATCATTACTTGACACTGCACATGATGAGGAAGTAGCCCCCCGCGAGGTCCCACCGTTGTTTCCACCTGCATCTAAACGGCTTCTTTTGGGTGTTGACGGGCAATCAGGGTCCCGTTCTTCACTACCTGATCCACTACCAGCAGTCAAACCATCCCTGGGCTCAGCTGCCATTTCGCATGCGCGTGATATGATGTCCTCGTGCTGGTAGGCTGGCACTGACCGCAGCTTCAGCTGTGGGTCCAGAACCATGGCTACTTGGTGAGCTCGCTCAACCTAGAGACAGAGAAAAACATTTTCCGTGACTCACTGTCAGAGACAAAATATACATTATTAATTCTATATTAAGATCTCCAAAATATTTCACGATATCACATCAGATTTCATTGGGCCATTTTTGATAACAATGTAAAGAATTCTTCTCTGACATTCCATGGTTAAACCTATGCGAGAACATCACTAAAACAACTGGATGCTTTAATACCTTGAAGTTTTCCTTGAGTGCTTCCAGGAAATAGTGGCAGAGTTTGCTAGCTGTTCCAGTCCCAGCCTCTCCTGCTTTGGAAGTGAAAAACTTCTCTAGGCGTAGGTAGACAGGCAGTACCTGCTGCAGGGTTGGTCTCCTTTGGCTGCTCAGCTCCAGAGCTGCCAGACGCAGGGGTGCCAGCAGACAAGCCAGTGTCCCTAGCAGGTGTTTGTTCAGCCCTTGGAGGAGAGGGGCCGTGGACTTACTTCGCCCAAAAGCCTCACAGATCTGTTCAAAGTGAGCATGGACCTGCAGAAGAGCTTCAGCCATTCGATCCCAACAAGCAGGCGTGGGGCACTGTGCAGGGCTCTGTGTACCTTCCTCTGCCGCGCTCGCTGATGTGTTGGTACACGGTTCCTCACGAAGGGCCAGCGTGGTGGAGGAGGCGATATCTCGGCATGTTGCCAGGAGCTCAGCCAGCTCGTGGAGGCCCCGCGCTTGGAGGCTGCGCTTCCCGAGGACAGCCTGGACTACTGCGCCGAGTGAACACCCTGCACAACGCAAGCATATCCTCCCTCGCCCTGCGCCTCCGAGTAGTGAACCTGCCGCCCACACCCTTGGCTCCGAAACGTACACGGTGCGAATGTCTGACATCACAAACTCTGACAGCACATTCTGTACCCAGTGGTGAATTTGATCCGGCCCTTCTCTTAGCTCGGCCTCCCGGACGCCGAGCACATAGCGCTTCAGTCTTGACCCCTCCACCTGGTAGGCCGTCAGAACATAACAAGCGTCCGGGCCCGCCGCCTGGGAGTGGCATGTCACGGCGATGCCGAGTGATGCGTTGGAGCCCAGGGCGCAGGTGACCTTTACCTTGACTTGGTTGTACATGCGGGGCAGCTGACGGAGTGCCAAGGCACTCATGTTGCCGAGGGCGTCTCGGGTGGAATAGGCACCATGACGAGCACCCGTATCTACCAGGGTCTGGGCCAGCTTCAGGAAGTCCTTGCTGTTGACAACATTGAGCATGCTGAGATCTGAACACATGACCCGCAGGAGACGCTCAGCCACTTGCTGCCGCTCCTTCTCAGGTAATCCATTATTCTCTGTCCGCATGCACGGCAGATGGATACATGTGAGGGCAGAGCAAAAGACAAAGACAGTTACTACGTTTCATTCGTTCTGTTGGCAGAGGACAGATTTATAGTCTTAAATAAAAATGGCAGTTACACGGAAACTATTTACTCAAATTAAACATTTAACACGGGGTCAATTTGAATTTTCTTAATAACAGAATAATAATCCACCCGAGATGTTAAACTGATCTGTTCTACTCCTGATGCGTTATGTATTTTTCATAACAAAAATTGCAGCATTCACTAAATTAATAGGTTGGTGATGCCCTTTACTGTGTTATTTCATGGTGCATTTTACCAGTCAATGCTTTCTTCTGACCATAAATTCTCAAATACATTCCTAATTAATAATAAATAATTACCTGCCAATATATTACAACAACACTTCATGCATGTAATAGCTCTTGGGGCCAAACTACACCAGATATAAGGCAGTTCTCTATTAATTATCGGACAGATCTGTAGGTTGGAAGTACAGCTGCATGCAATCTTTTTTCCACATTTTTGCAGATTGTAATGCAAAATTTCACAGCCTAATAAATTCTTTGGGCCCTGAAAACTCTCAAGATGTCTTGCTTTAAAGCAAGGCTGTCTGAAAATAAAAAATAAAAGCTGGTCAAGTCTCTCAGAACAGGAGAGATATTGTATCCACGCTGCAAGCCTATAATGTTCATAAAGTTCAAAATGTCATTAAAAAACACAATTTAAAAGGAAAGTACTGAAGCTGAAATACAAGATAAATTTGTACTAAAAATGCAATAAATGCCCGGTATGCCAAGCCAAGAAAAACCAGGAAGGTTTAACTGGCGATGGAATAATGATGAACCACTACATCAGGGGACATCTTCCTCTTGATGTTCAAACCCTACCTATAAAGCATTACACAGATTTGATACACAGTATAAACCATACTTACGGTTGAGACTGTGGTTTCTCGGGGTGAGACTGTGTGGCTGGACGTGTAGTTGAACTGAGGAGTGGGCCTGAGCTGGGGAACTTCTCCACAGCTGCTCCTGGGGAGGAGCGGGAGCTGTGGAGGTTTTTGGAGAGTCCCCTTTGGTATGGTTCTCATTATCCGCTAGAGAGACACCGAGATGTAAATGAGGCAGAGTTACAGTAAAAAGGACTTTGCAATGTCAAATGAATCCAGATGGATGAAAATATCATGTATAAAATCATGAGAATGAATTAAAACAATCTGAAACAAAATGAAAGTTTAGATGAAATAGCTCAATGACATTCATTTGCAAATAGGCAGAAAATGTGCCCCTTGGTAATGTTATTGTTAGTTACTACTATTACACAGCTGTGTACCAGTATGTCATCAGTGGTTGAGTCTTGCACAAGATGCGCAACAAAATGTGCCGGGAAAATGCAAATTACCAAAAACTACCTATAACCTATAGAAAAGGCGGCCAACACGGTTTATCAACAAGTATCTCTGCATTTTGTTTCTACTGAGGTAGATTGAATACCAAACACCAAGATATTGAGACATCAGGGAGACTGAACACTTTAAGACTTCAATAATTTTATAATCACATATGCAAGGTCCACCAACTTGAATTTTTATTTGTCCTTGAACTATTCATGACAACGAAGAATTGAATACAAAAAATGCATTTATATTACATAGAGACAGTCTGGATTAAAAGAGTGGCTCTCAAATTTATTCAGTTATGCCCCCCATTGGAGGAAGAAAAATTTTCATGCCTGCCCAAGAACATGGAGACAAAATAGGCCAACTTTGACTTTTAACGAAATAAAGGCAAGATCATGATCATTCATTTCACCTATATCAAATACAACTGTATCAAAGTACAAATTTTATCCCTAGATTGCACCATCAGTCCAAATGAAAATAAAATAAAATTTGCAATGACTTTGCTAGACAATACAGTTCACTGGAATGTTCCATCAGTCGACTGCGCTTTGTCAACAATGGAGAATAAATATGCAGTCGCTTTTTCAAAAACAGATGAAATAAGTAAGCCGTCTGTGTTTTTTCAAATTTAGAGAAAATAAGTAATAAGTCTGCGTGCTTTTTCCAAAATACAGAAAATAAAATGTGCAATATCTTTGCCCGAACAATAAAAGTAAAGTTCAATCTTTGCAAAAAAAAAAGAACAAATGCAAATATTTGGCAAGAAGGATGAAGTCAATTTGTGAGAGCTCAGGTGTTAAGACTGTATTGTGGCTGCAATGAGCCTGTTTTGCACCGCACATCTGTCAGTTGCAAGTGTTTTCAGATTGGTCTCTCCTCGTCTCCTGCCACATTCACTGTGAGCTAGATAGGTGTTGTGATGTTTTCTAATCTTCGGTTTTGGTTGATTAATGTTATCGTTTGACTTTGTCTTGCTCGTCTCTGGAGCCTTGTCTGTTTTCATTTTCACCCCTAGTCAAACCTCAAACTCAAATCTCTCTCCATTATTTAATTTAACCCTACAGACTCTCCATATTCATCAACAGCATTACGTGAATGAACATGGAAGCCCGATTTGTTTACAATTCTAATGTCAGTGTGGTGTTGAATATCAGTTCAGAACATCATTTCCCTTCCTGGTCATTCCTATTGGCCCCACACTGTGAAAAGCTGTGTTAAAACATCCTTTACAAATGAGGCCCATTACAAAAATATATCATTGGCACCTACACACTAATTACATATGTGTATTTAACTCATAAATTGACGCATAGACTATTGCTTAATAGCCTAAATTATACCGTATAATGCCTTAACATGTTGAGGATCCTTCATCCTTGGGGTGTTGACGTATAGTTTTCTAAGGATCGTACTGGGACATTTTACTGTTATATTAATGTCTGTTAAACATGAATGGAGTTTGTTCAGTTTGTACATTGTTTGGCAACAGTCCACATTGTTGTTCGGCTTTCATGTAATATTGCTTGGAGTTGTTTTGAGTTCCTTTTAGTTAGTTTTTAGTAACGTTTTTAGTTGTGGGTATGTTTTGTTTTATTTTTTTGTATATATTGAAAGGAGTACTTGTATGACCAATAGCAGTGCCTTTATCTAAAATAAAAGGTGACATTTTAAAGGAAGCATTTTGAAACTGTTTTATTCATAATAGGTCAAAATCAGTGCTTTTCAATACATGTAAAATCGAGTCATACGGCAATTAAGCTGAATGAAATCGAATCGAATCATTACAATACATTTGTTTTTATACTGAATTGTACATTATTCTATAGAATCGTCTGAGAAAGAGAGATACATATCCCTATCATATTGAGATGTTCTCTTTAACCTCCAGTGCTATTATAGTGTTATTGACTCACCAGCGTGGGACTGCATGTGCTCCAGCAGGTTGTTGTAGAACTGGAACTGGATACCACAGGCACCACAAGTGTAGGGTTCTAGAAAATCACAAGGCCCAGACGAGGTTGCTTTGTTAAAATTTGAATTTACGCCTATTACACTTACACCCGGGGCATCTAACAGTAGTTTTGAACTTTAAGCTGAAAACTGCAATGATTGCAAATACGCAAGCATTACTATTATGATTGGGGCCACTTCTATAAACCGTGGGAATGAACAAACATGCAAGCTTGCACAAATAGTATGGAGATTGGTTGAATTGGAGCCAATTCTCATGACAGAAACAGAGTGAAAATTAATCTAATTTTATACGGGAAAGAAAATCTTGACACTAACCTCCGTCATATTCAATAAGATGATGTTTTTACACACCCACTGCATTGTAGGACCACAAGAACTGTTTGAGTCAGTGACATCTGATCATTTTAGATGTGTATGTGTGTTTTTTAAACCTGTCAAAACGGCAACACCCTATGAACCGTGCATTCATGTCTACCAGTGTCAGGTGAAATTTGTCATAACTGATAGCAACACTCAAATATAAGACCCAGGCAAAAAAACTGGGAGTTTCCTTTTATCTCAAGGTTTGGTCATAAAACACGATATGACTGAGCTGACATTTGTCTTGGGGTAGTTTATCTGACAACTGCTTTGTCCTGCTGACTTTAATATTTTAAATTAAATTCAGACGTTGCTTTTAAAACAGTAAATTCTGATGGCAGAATTAGTATTCTTTAATATCACCCGATTAATTCCACCGCATGACAGAATGCCAATTTTCAGCTGTCATTCATTACAGAACCCGAGCATTTCTAAACACTGAGCCGACACAGTATACCGCTGATGCGGCACAACCTCATGAAATGTCACTGAGATAATTCATGTAAATGCGGCATACTGTGTATACTCACAATAAGTTGTAGGAAAAATGATTGCACCAAACAACGGCATAGTAACAAAAAAAGGCAGTGTACAAGGAAAAAAAGGTGAAATGGAAAAGGGCACAGTATGCATATAATTTTGAGCATGCAAATGATTTGGACTTACTCTGTGTTGTAGCAAAAGAGGTGGCCACCAGAGGGCTTGGAGTTCCTGTAGGCAAGATGGAAAGGGAGTAAAATGCCTGACTCACAGTGGCCCATTGCTCTTGTCACTTTTTTAATACAATGACTGGCTTTGGTTTTTCTCCATTCTCTAGAGTAACCCAACCGTGAATACTGTGCAATAAATAATGAATTCAGTGTACCATTTCAATGATTTGCCACAGATGATGATATTCAAAAACTGTGCCCAGCGTTGCCAATAACAGTACCGTATATTAGACATTTGTTTTAGTTCTGAATTTAATCTCAGCGAAAGATAAAACAATAGCGAAATGTACAGACAATAGAACAAAAGTGAGAAAATGTGTGCGGCCGGTGAACATGGTGAGGAAATTGTTAACAAAAAAGGACAGGTCAGTTCATGAGTATGGCAGTGTTTGAGTCTCTTCAAGTCTGACCAATCTCAGAACACAGGGCTGCACAGTGCAACAGTTTTGATCGTATATGCCTCCATCAATATCAGCTGGTATGAAAACTTTTATCATGATATAATATTTGGCCGTATTGCCCAGCCTTAAAATAGACCATAAGGCATTTCGACAAGGACATGACAAAGATTCCTCCAGCAAACTGACAGATTGTCTGTATTGATGACCCTTTAATACGAATCAAACATCAAACCTTCAAAAGAAATGATCGAATTTAGTCACATCTGTCACCAAAATAACTCAAACCACGTCCAGTGATGAACGGTGGACAGTCTTTATGCCAGTGTAAAAGGAGGTGCGAGGAACAGCCAGACCACCTCCACCTTTCAATGTTGATGAATTACTGAGTTACATGACATGACTCCACATCAACCTCACAGTTAACTGGCACCTTTCAAAACACTCGACTGAAAACATTACAATGCTCAGAATATGAATTAACTTTCAATAAACAGGGGAAAATAGGGTGTGTGAATCCATCATCCTGTAGAGGATGTGTTAAGGTATGGCAAAAATTATGTCGACTGTGACTGTTAAATCTACGGTACACCAACGTCATCTTGTGTGGTTTTGAATCTGATGATAGTGTTTACAAGGCATTGGTGGGGCGGGGGGGAATCCAAATTTACTTAGAATAGAATAAAAGTTTTAAGGTGCATGTAAACATATCGGATGTAGCAATGATGGATGTATCCAAAAAAAAATTGTTGCTTTCATCAATGAATCATAAGGAATAGTTCAAGGAACATTTAGCTTAGTTTAGTTTAGTTGATGTAATGGTAATGGCCTGCACCTTGCATCTGGTAGATATCCCATTAACCACCTTTAGGATGATGAACTAAAATAGACCAGCTGCAGAGAGGACAGCTTAAATCTCCGACTGAGTCACTGCTAAATCCGTGGGGCAGCTGTTACCACGGCTAAAGGTGAGTAAACATAATCATGGAAAGGTGTATTCACTTTTTTTCTGGCCACTGACATAGTATGACGTTATAGAGTTACTGAAGTCGGTTTTTGTAAAGTAAACAACGATGCACGAAGCTTGCAAAACCCCTTTGCATCACCTTTATCAGAATTTTCAGTCCAGACATAAGTGGAGGCAAAAATGATTTATAAACAGACACACAAGCGTAAAGACAGAAGTGACCCACTGCTCACCGCTTGAATTCTGGGAGCTGTTTGTATCAATCAGGCTCGACTGCATTGCACTCTCCATTTTACGACTAAATGGGCTATCTGTAAAATAAAAAAAGTAGAAACACTGAGTGGCATGCCCATACTAAAAAAAACATTAATACTTTAATGCAGTGAACCAACATACAAAAAAAATAGATGACTTGCATTTTTACATTTTCTCAGTTATTTTCATACAAATCATTTTAAGTCTCAACAGAGGATCTAAATGTTCATGTTACTGGTGAGAGTGTGTGCACATGGCATACTTTTAATAGTTCTGAATGGAAAACAGAATAAAAAAAACAAAAAAAAAAAACAACTGGAGACAATTGGGAACATTTTTTAATAGAGTAATGGGGTAAAATTGAACATTTGAATTTGTCTGTATTACTCGGATAGTACTATAAGTAATAAGTTAAAATAACAGGGTACAAAACATCTTTACTTTATTTAGTTAAAACATAGACATAAAAGGACAATGACTGACTGATTTGACTTTTGGATACCTAATAGCAATAAAAAGTAAATAAATTATAAATTTTTTTACCATTTCTGGTCATTTCAATGTAGTTAAACCCTACATGTAGTCACTGTTTAGCGTCTGTCCTTGCCAATGTGTACTGTGGTAAATGAATGAATTGGGTTTGTGGATAACATTTCACATCACTAACCTGGTGACTTCTTGCTGCGAGCGTCTTGAATTGTGGAATCGGTCTTGCAGTTGCACACTGTTGTCTTAGAGTTTAGTGCGATTTTTTTCGCATAACCTTTCACCTCTTGCCAGCCTACCTCACCAATTTACATGAACAGGTGCCTCAGAGAACCTACTAGTGAATTTCAACCTCAATGAATTGTGTTATTGCCCCCTGTTGGCTTGAAGTGCAAATGCCTAAAAAAATAATTACACCATCACCAAAAGGACACCCATATTGGCTCCAATACTATACAAGGGCATAAATCTAAATGTTATACTACAAATTAAGTGTAGCGGATTCCACGATAAATAACTAAATTCTTAACTCTGACACAGTTCAATTGAATTAATACATTAATAAAGTAATCCCGGTTAACAACATGAAGTACATTCTATCGATTGCAACCTCAAAGCAGGAAGTAGCAACGTTGACAATCCCGGTCCTCTTTACTGGACTTTGTTTGGTTTCCCAAAATACATCAAATGGTGCTCAATTTTATCTTTTTTTTATATATATTCTAATATACTTATACCGGGGCACACATTGAGGATTGGTTATCGAACTTCAACTAATCGCAGTCTAGTGATGGACACATTACTGCTGATTGACATAATCAAAACCGAGAGTGTGGCCATCTAGATCTAAATGGCTCTGGAGATGTGAATTATTGACATAAATGTGCAATATTCATACATCATTGATACTGGGAGGCTGGATATAATCAGTGAGAGCATATAACACACCAATAGTTTGGATTAAATTATACGTATGAAAGCACTAATAATGATGTGTCTAAATACAAGATTAAGACATTACAACATTATAGTTTTACCTCATTCTACATGTTTCAAACTAACCCTGCAAGACTGCCAGATTCATGAATGTAACGTATTGTCTATTTAGACTGACAACACAGCCGATTCCCTGGTAGAGATTCAAATGTTACACAGGCCATAATCTTCACTGGGCTGTGACAAATTCTGTTCAGTAAGAAACCCAGTGTATGTAGGGAGCTGTCAAGATCTGCTACAGCATACGTGCTGATTTTTCACGTAGCTGGCAGGAAATAAAGATCTGAAGACAGCAGAGCAATAACTTGGTCTTGTAAAGAATTATGTGGCAACAGTAAGAAAGCTGACTCATCACATACATGTAGGTCAATAAACTAATAGGTTATACTGTCATTGAATGCTCAAAGGCACAAAAAGAATAAAACCACCTCAAAGAACTAATGGAAATCATGGTAAATGTGTTTTAAATACTCAATCTGCTAAAATACATTTTTGGGACACCTCTTTTACCACTTAAATATAAAACTTTAGACCCAGGTAGTCTTATAGCAACTATCAATAACCCCTGCAGTCACTGTCATCAGTTCAAAGCGAATACTAAAAGTGAAAGTGAAGTAGCAATAATTGGTAACTTAAAGAAATTTAAATCTGCACTAAAAGGTAAGGGACTCCTCTAAAGACTATTTTCTTCCTCTTGCTTCTAGCTTCTGCAATGAAGACATGAAGGAGATTGATTTTCTTAGCTTGCACCCAGGAGGGCTAGATAAAACAGCATATAGAATTTACAATGCTGTACTTCTGGGACGGCGCGGCTGAGGGAGTAAGAGTGGCGATAAAAAGGGTTGCTGGTTCGAGCCCCCGCTCCTATGTCGAAGGTCCCGGAGCAAGATCCTAACCCCAAAATTGCTCCCTACAAGCAAGTGGGCATTGCATGGTTACCTCGGCTGTCAGTGTGTGAATGTGTGTATGAATGGGTGAACGTGAGGCACACATTGTAAAGCACTTTGGATAAAAGCGCTATAGAAATGCAGTCCATTTACCATTTACTTCTGAATGATAATTGGTCAAATGGGTTATCTGAATAATACTACAAATTTGAATGTCTGTATTCACATTTTCACTGAATTATTGGACAGCACAAAATTTATGTCCGATAATGTCCAATGCTAGATTACATCTTTAGTTGGCAAGGCAACAGCACATTAAAGTGTGCGGTTTCATCAGAGAGTAACAAAGCCATAAAATGATGCTTACTTTTCTCCTTACCGGTTTGGCTGTGGCTGAATTTACTGATGTCTATGCTCCCACGCTGCTGTATCCGTGATGCCTTGATATCAAAGGCCCGCCCTATACCGAGAGAGTCAATTTCAGTTGATGGTAAATCCATAATTAAGCATCTGATATTGTCATTGATATCATTATATCACTATTATATTAATGATATTATCTGATAATTGATTTAAGTTAATGTTACTATATTGGATGATTATCACGTAATCAGTTTTAGGATGATGGAGCTTCCGTTTCCTTCTCAGTGTGAGTGTGTAAAGTGGAAATTTAAGAAAAGTAGTGAAACAAAAAAACAACAACAGAGGAAATAACGACTACACTAATGCTGTCCATCTTAAAGTTTTTCTTTTGGGCTTCTACTTCATGAGAACAAAATGGGAAATTTTAAAAAGGGCTTACCAATTGGTGCGTGAAGCGCAACATGCTCCTGGTATGGGTTAAAATATTTGTACTGTTTGCCACAGAACTCACACACGTAGCTTCCAGTTTCTGGAGACACAAAAGAAAACAATTATTTTGACTTGGAGAGCAGATTTGTAATAAAAATCAATGAAACGCATTTACAAGGCTTACTTGGTCCAATTTTCTGATAGGGTTCCACTGGCTCCTCCTCTTTAAGATCTTCGGCAGGCAACATTACCTGTTCATATGGATCTGTGTGAGACAGAGAAAGGCAGGAGGAGGGACAGCAGAAGATGTTAACAATTAGTTTTCTATTGAACATTTAGGGCATTTTCACACCTGTAGTTCATTTTTTGTGTCCTGTGTTCTGTGTCTGGGTCAGAATGTTGAAATTCTTTTTTAACTGGAGCATTTTCCCCTTGGTTTGCTTTGTTTTTACACTGGGAGAAAAAGGGCCAAATGCATCATAGCTAACCACATTAGAACATTCACTCCACTTATTGGTCAGATGTGCCTGGGCAGGGGCAAGAAAATAAGAGAGGGGGCTCCAAAAATGATACATTGAAGCTTTAAGCTCTCAGATTCTGTTTTTCTTTTTTCACTTTGTCATTGCAATGCCGTGTTCCTTCAAGGAGAGATTACGAAGGCCTACAGAAGATTTAGAATTCCTGTTAGCATACTGCATATTAAGACCTTCAGTGCGCCAGATCAGTTTGTGGAATGGCACTAATTTAGAATAATCCATTGCTCTGGCATTGGAGCACGTGTGTCTGTGAAAGAAACAAGTTTGGTGAAAGTCACCAATATTATCATTTAATCATGTAGATAAACCTTTGCTAGATTTTCTCTCCGCTGTCTTTATGGTGAATTTATGCAAGGTCACAAAATGTTTAGGGAAATTTAATTTTCAAATTTAAAAAAAAGCCACTTTGCCTATAAATACATTTGACTTGTATCCAATATCCACAGTATGTGCATGCATCTATCAAAAACACATCTTTAGAATTTAATTATAGCATCTGCTACAAAGAAACAGCAGCTGAGAGACCAAAGACTCCATCAGTATCTATAATGACAGTTTTTCCTGCTTACAATGAAGAGTGCATCCCACTGTTTTCCTGTATATTTATACCATGGCCCTTAATATGTAGTGTCCTCCCAAGCTGTGAATGTCACTTTATGTGGAGTGACATTCTATAGTTAACTGCTAGTAGGAAGGACTGGTTTGGTTACAGTCACAGTACATTAATGTAAATCTTTAAGGAGTGGGCTATAGTTGCCTCAATTCAAGAGAAACACATTGTTTCTAGTGCCTCATCCTTTTTGTAATAAACCAAGTCTACCCTTTTTCTGATCTGTCACCCTCCTCTCTCATGTTTGACAATTTAGAGACCAAGGGAAATCAATATTGGATGGGGGAAAAAAAGCTTTGTTGTTGAATTTTGAACATCTGAAACAACATGGATGCTGATTACCATCAACTGCATGCAGGTCACGGTGCTCTTGGAAACAGCTGTAGTATTTATATTTCTTGCCACAGATGTCACAGGAATAACGGAAGCTACCTACAGACAGAGAGGGACAGACCAACGCTGTTTATGCAGACAATGACATATTACAACCAATGTTTCATGGGTGACCACAATTATAATCTGGAGGTAACTGATAATTATCTGCTTTTTTTGACAATTTACGTTATGCAGAAAAGGGGCAAAGATGGGGCAGAGACAAAGGTAACACTGCATGTAACAGAGGCTACTAAAAGGTCCTGAGTTGCAGTCACAGGGTATGCATGTAGACTCCATGAGAGCCGAAACACAGTACACATGGGAAATTCCTCCATTTTTACAACATGCAGCTATGACGTGCCATAATGACAGAGAGCCCAAGGCGTTGCATTGTTTCAATATTCACTTTGAGGCCACAAATGTGTGGACAACTGACCATCACACCGATATGAGCTTGTTGGGCATCCCATTACAACACCATACTATAGACATTATTTTGTGCACAGTCACACTGGAAAGTGTCCATTCCACATGTGGCTGTGTGCCTTTATCACCTTCTTAGCAATGGGTGTGGCTGAAGTATCTGAGGCCAATAATTACTAGTTGTCCACAAAGTTTTGGCTACAGAAAAATGGTGAGGCCAGAGGGGTGTACTGTGTTTTGTCGTTCTGTATAAAAAAATGCAAATAGATAGATTCAATGTGATTAAATTACGCACATTAATGACCCAATTACACCCCATGGTACAAAGAAAACACAGGAACATGGTTAAAATAATTTGGTTATTTTATAAAAGAGATTGCACATAAACACATACACACAAAAATACAAACAAAATGTATCAGAAACCCTAGGACATAGGGTTGCATTACAAAAAGCAATAAATGTTTCCTGCATTTTGTTTTCCAAATTTGAATATAATTTAAATAGTGTTGATTCACAAGCAGAGCAAGTCTTTGGAAATGAAATGTAAATTTAACTTTGCATTTCATTTAGAATTCAGCATATTGAGCATACTATCGTGGAATGACTCAAATGTAAATTGGATAACTGAATTAAAATTTCATTATGACCCAAATCACGCATACATAAATTTTTGAAAGTCCATTAATGATTCAAAGAAGTTCATTAACTTCCAAAAAGCGCCTTCGTGTTGGGTTTGTAGCAGAGAAAAGAGAGGGCGGCAGATTACACAGACAAACGTGTAACCTCTGCTCTTGCTAAAATTGTTGCAGCAGGAAGCTTTGTACAGCCAGGTGGCTGTTGGCTAGTGAGAGCACCTGTAGTGGTTTTTGGCACAACACAATGAAACCCTGTCTGATGGCAGACTGTTGCATAAATAGCAAATCACAGCGCTAGGACCCGGTCTCATTTTAGTGTCAAACTTTTTCTAGGACTAGCTCAATCCACTGAGAGAGAGGACACCCCCCAAAATCTTGATCCTTTTAAATTACTTTAATGAGCAGGAGAAAAATTTGCTTAACATATTTCAACACTGCATCATCAATTACTATACATTTATGCAGTTCCTGACATAAGCAAGGATAGAAGCCAAATCTGTCACAGAAAGACTGGCTTTCTTTTATGTTCGTGGGTAAAACATTTTATTTGATATAAAACAAAAATGTTCAGACTCCACAAAAAACTACTTTTTGCGATGTATGTTCCACTTGCATGAAGGAGCGACGGTGATGATTACTGTCCTGAACTTTAACTACGTTTACTCCATGTAAGTGCTTCATGCATATTCATTTACCCATATTTCTTCATCAATTTACATGATTAAAATTATTTTACA
The DNA here is from genome assembly GCA_900303265.1 of Brotula barbata. Taxonomy (NCBI): domain Eukaryota; kingdom Metazoa; phylum Chordata; class Actinopteri; order Ophidiiformes; family Ophidiidae; genus Brotula; species Brotula barbata. The sequence goes on along the minus strand of OMNV01011384.1, from coordinate 32,777 downwards.
CAAATTACTGGCTTCCTGCCATTCGTCATTGTAATTAACGCTCACATATCAGTGCTCTAAGCACAGATGAAGACACATTCAAAGTACATTAATAAAATAGTAACAACATGTATAAATACTTGTAGAGGTATAGATTCATCAACCATAAGACCACTGGCTATATATAATGTTTCTACAGAGGAAGGGCTCTTTTTAATAAAATTGTTTGTACATTGCAAATCAAGAGAAAACTGCTTTACATCTCCTTTGCACTTGCAATGTTCTCAGAACTGCTTTTCATTATTAGCACAGGTGACAAGCAAACATGAAAGAGAAATCTGAACAAATACACATGGCAGGAAGCTGCAGACGTTTTGTTGAAAATGTGGCTCTGTGTAGGAATTTTTCCTGTTGACCGAGTCAGATGACATTCCGCACAGGTTGGAACATTTTGTTTTATTATTTTGTAGCAGCCATTTTGCACAATAATTGTAAAGGCACACATCGTTTTTGTGCACATTTGATTTTTGTCTTTTTACTGTAATTATTCATATTACTTTTTCATATTTACTTATTATTCCTTTCTTATTTTAAACAGTTCACACATCAGCATATTTGTATTTTGTCCACAACACACATTTATATTTTGCATGCATCATTGGTGTGGTGGCCAAAGTTTCCAGCACGAGACACAGACATACAGTATATAGAACACAGCATCAACACAATAAAATGACCGATGGAATCCTATAAATTATTAGTGCAGGAAAGGTGCTACTAATCAAAATGTTAGGTCTGATTGGCATTAAAAACAGTGATGTCTTTCTCAAAATAGAACTTCTGCTCAATACTGAAGGTGGGTGTAGCAAGCTTCATAACTACCTCTTATGTTCTGCTCCGAGGGAGGAGTATTTTTAGTCCTGGACAAACATTCAGCACGAGTCCTAGGAGTGATTCTAAAATGCTTGGGAAAAAGAGTCTCTGAAACTGGTGTACAATGCCAATAAGAGCGCAATACCTCACACGTGACACTTCTTTTCAAAGAGAATTTCACGTTTACCACAGTGAAAATTCAGGAACTGTTGCCGTCAGAGTATCAAAGCCCAATGTATGACTTTCTGCTAATGAGAGTGTCATAAATTCATTCACTTTAATCCATGAATGATTTGCCACTTTAATGAAATGGTTTACCAAAGGCATCTACCACAGTGATTTCAATTTTAAAATGTGTTTAAAATGTTGTTTTTAATTTTGTGTATAACAATCTAGAACACATGCGGTAATGTCGTATCTGTTAACAGAGCCAAGTAAAAAATGAGCAGCTTGTGTTGGAAAGCTAATGAACCTGAATGCATTTGGTGCACACATGTACAGATATGTACTTACTGTTGGGTGTCGGAGGTGAACCATCTGCAATCATGCCCTCTGATTCTATAAAAAAAAAAAAAAGAAAGTCAAGTATAAAAATGTGAAAGAAATTTGTGAATAATGATAAAATTCCTCATAGCTGCTTCTCCAACATGAAAACAAACTAGTGTCTGCCATTAAAAAAAACTAGCATTTTGGTTAAAAAAAAAGTGTCATCTTCAGTGTCTGCTGGTTTTTCAAATATATATCAAAGGGTGTCTTACCTCTGTGTGCCCTGACGTGCGTCTGAAAGCAGTTATAGTATTTATACTTCTTTCCGCATACACCACATACATAGGAACCTGCATGAAAAATCAAAACACTGCCATCAAATCAAAGTGACTGCATCATTAATCTCCCTGAGTGTTTCTAAAAATCATTAAGTGACCATCAGGTTAATGTCATCATCAAACTACAAACCAGATTTATAATGATATTCTGGAGATTTTACATAATTTCATGATTTTGGGAAATTTCCGTCCAAACTTGGACAGTGACATCGATTTTGCGGATACATGAGTTTGCATGAGACGAAAATTGGGGTCTTTGGTCATCATACTAACCAGCTGTTTGACATTTACAGTACATATGGCAAAATACTTTCTCTGTTTCAATGATTAACTGTGATATGTTTGGATAGACAAAATTATATCTTTTTTTAAAGACAAATATTTTGTTCGAGTCCATTTGTATTTTTATATATATATGTGTGTGTGTGTGTGTGTTTGTGTAAATATTAGTTATAGTAACCCTCACTCATGTTTTCTATCTAAAAGAGGCTCTGTCTGGGCCACAATATGAAATAATGTCATAAAGACATGACTGGTCCAGAGAGGTGTTTATTTGTTTCATTATTAATTAAGAGGTCCAGTTATAGAGTTTGTAAATTGCTTGAATTTGCATGCATGCCTATATTCCATCAACAGAAAACACAAATTGAATATAGTATGCACATTTTGGTGTGAACGCACTATGTATATACTTGTAACCCAGTTAGAATTAGCATGTAGCATGGAAGTGGGACACAGCTGTAGTAAGTAATGTTTAAAACTGGAAAACTCTAACCTAAATATGAATCTGAGGAAGCAGATGAATCTTATCGTTTTTAAATTGTGTCAACCGAGTTTTCTTCTCAAATGTGTAAAAAACAAATACAACTGAATAACTTGTGATCGACAAAAAATGAAAAGGACATCTGTGCTGCCTGAAGAGAGAGAAAAGTTGTGCACCTCCCAAAAGCAAGGCCGGGTCATGACTGCAGCCAGGAAATGCATGTATAAGTACATATACAGTATAGTCACAAACCTATGCATGAGTCTGTGCTCTTCGTAGGAGGAGGAGTACCAAGGGCAAACATACCCTGGGTCTGAGATCCACGGGATCCACCTAGACTTCCTCTTCGATCATTTCCACCAATGACAACGCAGATCTCAGCTGGGTTGAGGTCACCAACTTTCCCATTACTCGTCCCCGCGGTCCCAGGCTCTTTCTTTACCGTGACAGCTGGAGGAGGTGGAGGAGACACCTGGCAAGTGGCTATAGTTGTTGCGGCTACAGTGGAGGAGGGACCATCCGTGGCCGCACTTCCGACCTCCACCTTCTCCTGCCCAGGATTGGGTGCCTCTTGTGCGCTCATGACTCTGACTCCACTGAGCCCCTGTTTCTGCAAGCATGGAACACAAAGAAAAAAAATGCAATTACTTTCCTTTCCTGGAACACTATAAACTGGTTATTGGGGCTGCATGATATGAAAAAAAGTGATATGATGTGTGATAACGTGGATGATGCAATAATGATAAGTGATGCTAAGTCCAAAAATTAAGGTGCGCAATATCAAATGGCCTCCATTTGTACATGCTGCAAGTATACGGCAGAAATTCTAACTTCACAGAGACGAGCTATAGCACACACACATACTTACTTTTTATTTTTGTATTCAGACCAACCGAAGTTCAAAATGCGTACTTTAACATTGTATACTGCATGTCATGTTACCTGCTTCTTCAGCTCTGCTCTCAGCCTTTTGTTAACCAAAGTAACTTTATGAAATTTGTCCATTTTATTGCAGCACACTATATCTACTGGTTTGGAGACACTTTTTTATATTACATATATTTTTTTAAATATTGCATTTCAAGTATGGTAAAAACGTAGTGTCATGGCACACGGTGGAGGATAAGATATTTCACAACAAAACAACATATGTCACCGCATTTCAGGAGTTAAAGAAAAACGTCTGAAAACTGCTATTTTAAGTCTTTACACATCCTCCAGTGTAAAAGCAAAAGTGCTTCAACAACTCCCTTGCGTTGTGGTTCTGAGGAAATAAAAATAAACTCTGGTACGTCCAAAGTTAATATAAATTACTTCCCTAAAATTTGGCCTGGGCAAATTGTCTGTATAATATGGTTAACAGCGGGGAAAGTAAAAGTATAGAATACGCCACATAGAGAATTCTAAATGGAAATGTTTCCAACATGGCTTTTTATGGCAATAAACCAAAACATATCCGAGAATGATTTTTATGTTCAGGCGGTGATGTCATCATACACCGATTTATCACTGAAAAGCCAATTTGATGGAATCTAGCAGGAGGCAGCAAAATCTGCAAACTTTTCCTCATGCTTTTTTCATTTTATTGCCAATAAAAAAGGCACAGAAAAGTTGATGGAAACTTGGCTTGTCTTGATTATAGCATTATTTCTAAATAGTTCAATACACATGATAAATTTCAGCTCTGGCAGGTTTAAACTGCCATGGAAACAAATTTAACATCCAGGAAAAAACAGCGCTATCTTGATGTTATGTTTCACCAAAGCATTGAGCGGCCTGCCTAGAATAGCAGAATGTGCATGACAGCCAATCCTGTTTTTCTGTTTCACAGTCTGAGGCACATGATAAGCAGTATTTGCAGCAGAGAGAGCAATCTATGGGTCGTTCACCCTGTTACCTGCACTCCTAATGCCCTGTGCCTTGATGGGGGCATGGACCAGAGTGCCGATGTAGCAGCATCATCATCAAAAAGCGCTCGGGATAAACAGTCAAGTTTTACAGAGATGGATTTGAGGTGAAAGTTTTGCTTCCACTGACTTCACAACTATTCTCTCATTGGTTGCACAATGAAAAGGTCACCGGCAGACGTGTCAATGTTCATTGAGATATGCCTGTGGCGTGCATAAGATGCTTGTGACAATGTTTCTGATGGAGACAGCGGCATTGTGGGGCGTGTAAGCGAATTTTCTGTACGTTGCATCAAAAGAATGTGTCGTCTACGCCCAGTGCAATGCTCACCACTTATGTGAAAGCGGCCTGGCTGCGGAAAAAGTATTTTGTCTCTTGCTAGACATAAGTGAATTTGATGGCATAAATTCCACAACATTGTGGCAACCATGTGCTCCAATTTCAAAAATATCCAAATTACACAAGTCGCCACCTCAGCACAACTCTATAAAAGGCCTTGTCAAGAGAATGTAGTCAAAATGCAACCAAGCAAAACAGCGTTATGCCAGGGCAACTGATGTTATGGGAAGGGAAATTAGCAATCTAATAATAGCCCACCAATACAGCAACAAGCCTTTTCATAGTCCAAGACAAAACACACCTTCTCTTGAAAGTGACACCACTAACCATGCACACACACACTTTTTTGTGCATTTTCTGCTTTATTGTGATAGTTACGGTGGAGAGAAAGACAGGAAGGACAGGGCTGAGAAAGGGGATGACATGCAGCAAAGGGCACATAAAGCAGTGAGCAATCGGGCACCCTGCACACACACACACACACACACACTTTTGCGGTCTATCTTATTGGTGCACTACCACCACAAACTGTCAATACACATTAAGACAAGAAGAGAGATCGAAGAAAGAAATGTGTATCACACCATGCCTGTGTGTGTGTGTGTGTGTGTGTGTGATTGGGGTGTGCATGTGACTGATGGGTCAGGTGATGTCAGAACATGAGACAAACAATAGAGCGACCCACTCATATGTAACACAATGTAATGCAAGAAACCATTTTCTTTCCATTCTAATCTTCATATTACCAGACTTATCATACACAGAATCTTTGTGTGATCTACAAATAAACAAATTATTCTGAAAAATGTACATGGATCGAGTACTATGTTTTCAAACCACCCAACCTGCATCAATCTTTGACTTTCAAATTTAGGGTCTCACTTACCAACCAGATTTCAATAATGTATAACTAGAGTGACATCAGTGCAGTCAGAACAGGATTTATTTTTAATGTTAACTATTTTTATTCATTTCCAAACTGATTGACACTGGTGTACATGCGACTGTCTGGGTGAATAGTGAATATACTGTACAATGAATATATAATGCATTTATGAAATAATAATAAAAGGGTGATGTAAATTGCATGTGCAAATCATTTATTAAAGCAGAAATTATCAGTATAAATTCATCACAAATAAAAATTTCCACTTTTTTCCCCACCAGGACCACATTGATATGCAAAAAAAAAAGAAAAAAAATCCAAGAGAGGCTAAGTAATAAGGAAATACACATTAATTAAAATTAGGCCACGCCCTCATTTCCGTGCTGATATAAATGGTATTGCTGATTCTGATAATTATATTGATGATAAAAATGCTGCTGAAAAATCTTTCCTGAAGATAAATAAATTATGCTAATGTGCCTGGTTAAGATGTGCAAAACCCGCCAAAAAAATGTTTTATCAAAATTACAATACTACACGTACACATGCTGTTGACTATACACTGGGCTCTGAGTTTGCTTATCCCCATTTTTATTACTTTCCATTTTCAAATTCCTTGTAAACGTGTTCCTTGTTCATGTACTTTTTACTGTCATTTATGTTGTCGTGTCTCTTCAACAGGCTTTCAATCTAAAGCCTGTTGAAGAGACACAAAGACATGTTGATGTGCCGCAGGAATGTTGCGAGCTGGGTTTCTAAAAAGAAAAAAAAATCTAATGAACGTGTGCTATGGTTTTCACACTGCAGGAGAAAATAAATCTATTTGTCCAGAAGAAGTAACGTCACCCAACCACTTTTTTTGCAGAAATGAACTTGACAGCTGCTGAATGTTTCCACCAGACTTTTCAGCTTTACAGAGCTTCCCAACTGCAGCCGAGAGCTACAGATGTTAACATTTTATGTGTGAAAAGTACATTTCTCCAAAACATTAAAATTTCATTACAGTCATGCTTCATTTGTTCAGTGTAGCCTCAAGGGAGAAAAAAGTTGAACGATACCCGTTTTTGACGATGTTGTGGAAATATTTACCAATCGTGTGGAAAAATTACTCACAACAACCCTACTTTAAAGTTTCTTGTTACCTCACATTAACCATTAGCATTTCAATGTTTTATTGGATTTAATGATTCAACTATCCCTATGAATATAAAATATTACCCATATTCTTTTCATTTTCCATTTTCTGCAAAATATACGAATATAAAAAATGTCTTTCTCCAGTTAAAACCAATATCAAGAAGCTTTGGTTTAGACAATAGAATGGGTTACGTGAAGTGCTGCTGGTGCTTATTTCATTTGGGATGAACATAAAGCCTCCAATTACATCATCTGGGTAATAATGCTTTCTTCTGGGCTACTACAGTTACAGTTAAGAGAAGAATGAGTCACTGCCTTGCTACAAAAGCTACAAGCTGTTGGAAACACAAAACATTTGAAAAACTTCTTCTCCGTTGATTTGATGGGCAGCTTTGCCAATTTGTGCCCATTAAGAGGAAAACCCAGAGTACTCAAGCTACATTTTTTTATACATTTAGTTACACATTTGCAAAAACCAAAGATGGTACAACCACATTCCTAAACCATTCAAGCAGCCAACTGTAGTGTCACATTTATGTCACTCATTTTAAGAATGCACTAATGTTACCCACTGGTCCCCGGACAGAGTGGACAAACTTTGTGAATTCATTATTTGTAGAAGTGTGAAATTGGAAGGAAATCCCGTGAAGTTGTGATGTTTGTGCTGCTATAAAATGGTAGATTCAGCTGTCACACCCAAACAAAGTGTATATTTCAGCACTGCTAAGAGACTATAAAACAGATTTTAAACCTCATTTAAATGCAAGAACTCACATGAAAATCTTTTGGGTCAGCAGAGGCAGTGGTCCATTCATCATCGATGTAGCAATGCCAGATTTAACATCCCAGTGACATCATAAATTATACAGTCCATTTTCTAGCTTTAGGACCGATGTGACTTACGGTACATTGGAATAATGTAATTCCCTTTTTTATGGTTTCCATTTCTTTTTAAGTACCTTGCTCCAGGATCCCTCAAAATTTGTTTTCCATTTTCATATACCTAGAGTTTAGGCCAAATAAAATAATCCACACGTTTTCATTTTTTCCAATTTCTAGCAGTGACACCTGCTCATTTTAATGTGTATACTAATTTATCATTTATGATTCAATCAGTAAGACAATACCTACAGTGAAATATTTACTCTCCATTACTACCTAGAAGACTTCTCCGGACATTTCCCACTGGTAGGTATATATGGTGCATGATGCTACACAGATGTTCATTTTCTCTGCACTACCATCCTCATCATTTTCAGAAAAAAACCCACTGCATTCAGTAAGCACAAAGTCATACTCACAAAAATTAACTAGCGCCCAAAAAAGAAAAAAATTAATTAACCATCCATAAACTCATGGATCAGGATGTGTTCGATTGGCTAGACGGATGCTGGTGGATAAGCATTAAGCCATACTTCTGGAAAGACAAATGTTTGTTCAGTGGAAAATAAACATTTTATCCTACGTGAGGCTATATTATTTTTTATTAAATATACAGAACTACATTATTAGACCTTTAGTTTAATGTCCACTACCCTCATTTACATTTTATAATCAATCTACTAAAATGTAGCCTATTAAATTTTGTGACTATCTGATCTTATTGAATCTTCATGAAATGTGTGTTTGTGCAGAAATTCAAATAAGTGTAAAGCCCATGTCACAGGGAAGCAATCTACAAGTCAGTGATGATGGTATTTGGCAGTGTTCTGGCAGAATTTACATGAGAGTGAAAAGTCTACCACGACAAGCCTTAACTGCTCCACTTCGCCAAAATGATTATTGGAGAAATCTTTTAACAATTATTAAGGTATTCTATCCTCATAACTGCCATTTTCTGTCACATGTATGACATCCTGAATGTCATTAAATGCCAGCAAAAATCAAACAAAGACAGCACAAACACGGTAATAACTTTAAAAAAAAAAAAAAAGGGGGAGCGGGGGGACTGTAGGCCATTTTCTATATAATCACCATGCTGGAGGGGAACTGTTACTCTCTCACCTCCTGTGGGGTAATAATAGTCAAAAATCAACCACAGCCTGAAGACTACAAAAATCTCAACAGTTAACATGCATCTGTGATCATACGACAAGTGACCAGACAATGATCAATTCATCACACAAACTCGAAACTTGATTGTACAATTATATACCTCACACAGTGTGACATCCTATTAAACTATAACCATATTATCATTAGACTTAGCAGGAAGTATTACCACAACAACACAAGCCAAAGGAATCCCAAATCCCATCGCTGTCTGTTATTGGACAGGACACTATACAGGAAAAAGTTAAAATAAACTCATCAATCGGAAATATTTGCATACAAGATGAATAACCCTAAATTGGTTTTCAACGTGTATAATCTGGATTGGCAAAGTTTGTGCCAGGTCTCCTGTGTATAGGATTAACAGTGTTGCGATAGCTAGGTTTACCACGGTGAAATATCACTGTTGCAATATGGTGCAAGTAACAACACTAGCATGATCTTCATCAAACTGGCACGTAAGTTGACAGGGGAAACCTCACAACATGTTGTAGTTTAGCCTCAGGAATCGCCCCAGATTTGCATTGCAGTATGCTATCTGTTGAACAAATGGCATCCTTTCAACTGGCTAGTTACTTACTAGAATTAAAGGCTAGAAAAAGCATGTGCACTAACAGTAAATATTTATTTTTGGAAGTGGAAGTAAGTCCAAAGCTTACCATAAGGGGTGGACTAAAGTCCCTACCTTCAGTGTCCCCGTGTCCTTTGACAACTGGGCTGTTTTTACTTCTCCAAACTTGACAGAGGGATTGGAACTTGCAGTGGTAGATAAACTTGCTGACATGTCACCTTGACTCGTCACTGAGAATTCCATGACCCTCTGTCTTTTCACAGCCAGGCGCTTTCCTCACGATCATCTTTAAAAACCACAATATTTTCATCTGCCCTGATTTGTCACAAGAAACGTGTTCTTGAAAACGTTTTTGTGAAGAAAAAAGTTTAAGGCTACACAGAAATCTCTCAAGACGAGGTGAAGCAGACTGACAAGGAGGAAAGTCAGATGAATGAAACATCTTCGGAACCACCCGACATTAGGACAGCTGGTGAAAGCCTTCAGGACAATCACTCGGTCATAATCTGTCCATTTGACAGATATCTTCACCATTTGCCAGAGCAATAAGAGATGTGCCGACTGCGACAGATGTTTCCATAATCAAACACCTTTTACTGACATTTTTGGGACATTTTTCTGGCCCGCCGATGCCAGCCTGTAACATGGTAGGGGAGACATTGTGAAGAGTCTAATGGTGCCATAAAAACGGTGCCATACAAGTCAATCAAGAGCTATTTCATTACCAAAGCGTGGAACCTTGTGTTTAACAGTTTTTTTCCTCAAAGGTCACACTACAAACTGGTGGACAGGGACCGAGGCCCTCATAGAAACTCTTAACAGCTGGTATCTGGCGCCAACAGAACAAGATTAAAAAATACCCATGTCAAAGTATGAGTATATGATCGGTTTTAAAAGGTGATATCGCACCAGTGTGAAATTGCCCAAGACAAGCCTTGAGATTATCAAAACAAAGGCATGCAGACATATGCACATTTTTCACATCACCTTTTGAGTGTGGCCAATCTGGGCAACTTGAGCAGCCATGAACCACTGCCAGTGGAATAGTTTGAATACACACCTTGAGTACATAAAACGTTTTCTTGTGGCCCATTTATCCCTTCTCAAAGTCAAAATGCAAAATTTGCCATCTGGCCTTCTGTTCGTTCACTGTCTCTTTTATCAACGGTAACCTGCAGTGCCTCGGCAGAATTTAAAACAGACTTGATATACTTTTCCTTACATATAAAGTAGGGGTGGGCGATTCGTCAACTGTACTCAATGTATCGCAGCTTGTTCTACCTAGGATGGTCTAAAAGACGATCTCGCAAATATCGAGTGCAAATTGTTTTTCAACCAGCTATGGCTCTGTCCAACTCACAGACACGAAAAGAATAAAATGCCTATCCAGATGATGCTCCTGGGCAAATGTGTGTGATGTATATAGAAAGGGACCGTGGGGTGTGTGATTTTGTATCTGGAGAGGGAAGAGGAAAAGAGGCTTGAGAGAGAGAGAGAGAGAGTGAAAGAAGTGCAGCGTCAAAGCGAATTTATATGTATTGCATTAATAGAAGATGGAGGTGGACAAGCATCGGGGCTGTACAGTGAAATAGGTTTGATTGCATATGCTATTAAAAATTATTCTGTGTGAAGAGAAACATGTAGCCGAGTTGTACTGGTATCATATCCGTAAAAAACAGCAAAACATATGTTACCATATTGATCTGAATGATTGAATGATTGAATATAGTATAGTATATATATACTCAGGCCTAGGCGATAAAATAATAGAGATATGTACCGATGAGGGACACATCATTAAAAGCAATAAGAAAATTGTTCAAAGGAAGTCAGATGGTTTTACATTTTGCGCAAACAGACCCTAAGCAGAGCCTATCATATCCATTGATAATGGAGCATGCTACGAGTGACACGCAAACAGCAAATCATTAAACAGGTGTATTGTTCGGTTGCACCAACAGAAAAGTGAAGTGAGAAAATGAGTGTGGCCGGTGAACACAGGGAGGAAATGGTTGAAAAGAACAGGTCAGCTGACCAGTATGGCAATTTTTTGGTTTCGTTAAGTTAACCAATATCGGAATACATGGATGTACAATGTGACAGTTTTCTTCGTATGTGTTGAAATTATTCTGTGCGTTGAGACTGGCACACTGGTATCTTATCTGTAAATTACCATGTTGCTCCAACAAGAGGTCTAATTTTTTAAGATGCATTTTTCGAAGGGGATAAAAAAATTAAGACGATATAAAGAAAATATAAATTGCACTTATTGGCTTTTTACTGTTTTTAGTAAAGCTTCATGAGAAATGTATTTTGAAGTGTGCACCGTTCGTTCCAAAGAAGAGGAAAATGTAGAGAAATAAAATAAATAAAAGGGACATTTGAGAGGGCATATACAATAGAACTGACGTTATAGTAAATGTATTTGAAGGAGAAAGAACGCTGAAAAAGTAAATCGGCTTTACACTAAACGTTTCAAAGGCCAAGGCACTGAATAAGTAAGATTATAAAATTAACAGTGCTCTGTTAAATTTAACGTGCGATTTCCCTCTTTTTGCATGCTAGTTAAAAAATTTCCAATAGTAACCAGTTAACGTTTGAATGTAGACAAGTTGCAGGGAATACTGGAATGATCATGACGGTGTGATTGTATGAATCAAAGAGTTCAATTGAACCTTTACGAAGGGTTTTAGAGATTTCAAAATATCGAGATATATCGTGTACAGTGATGTAGCCTACAAATATCGCGATATCTTTCATAGGCCGTAATTGCCCAGCCCCAAAATAAAGCACAAGCAAATCAACTGAAACTAAATGTTAATGGATGATAGGCATTAAAATGTTAATTCCTCAGATGTTATTCACACCAAAATTTTCAACCATTCACAATATCACTGTGACCTACATTTATGTAGGAAGGTACAGACTGCATTGTATATGTTTGCATTATGAACTAGTTTTACCACAGACAAACAAATTTGAAACAAAATGTTCTCCTTATGATTTGAGTCAGCTGTTTTATGAAACGTCAATGCTTAGATAATCACTGCAACTTCACTGCACTAAACTTATTCAGAGCTACAGAAAAAGGAGGTTAGGCATACAAAGAAAACATCCCAAGTCATACCTCTATTCAGAATTCAGCACTTAGTCGAGGTACTTAAAATAATTGCCCTATATTTGGGCAGTACTGCATCTTCCTCAGCACATAATGAAATAAATCAATCACTGGGCGTATAAACCTAAATTCTTCCTGTGTTTCCAACTTGTGATTCTTTTAAAATGTACTTTCCCATTCTCAATTAATTCCATTACTGAGGAGAAATTCTCAATATTAAATCAAAATCTTTGCAAGGGTCCTGAAAATGCAGCTGCTCTGGAGAGATTAGAAATAGAAATCATCTAAAATGGGGGATGGAGGGGTCACTTCACTGCCTCGGTGCTTTCACTGCATGTTTGTAATTTCCTGGGCCAAGTCAGTGACATGTAGCAAAGGTTGACCAAAACCTGTTTCACACTAAATGCGTTGCTTTCTCAGTTTCCTTAATCAAAGGCACATTTTGTCCAATGTAATAAATGTCTTCTAGGATGGTACATGACCAATGATTTCAAAAAGCAATAAAGCTGAGAAATAGATAAAGACCCCCCTCATATATACACACACACACGGGATGCTCTGTAAAAGAGAAACTGTGTCGTCTAGTAAAATTTCATCAGCATAGACTCAAAACCCCATAAAAACCTTTTCAATCTATATGTTAATGCTACGAATTAAAATTTAATAACAACAGATATTGAAAAGCAGACTTGAATTATACAAAAATAAATCCTGAAAGATCAGGCCCCTAAAATTAGAAATTCAGGGCAGCATCCGGTCTGCTGCTAAACCCTTGTAGGCTGGCAGATTAAATTTTTGATGAAAATCAAAATTACACTGCAGACTGAGGCAGGCGCAGCAAGCCTAGCACTATTGTGATTTATGGATTCATTAAACCCGCAGGAGTTTCACCCCTCCCCTTTTCACTCAAAGAAATGAGATTTGCTTTGCTGAAAATTTGTATTTTGAGAAAAGCTACTCAGGCTGTGTTCTACCTTCAGAAAATGGTCAAGGAAAAAAGAAGCCTCTGTGTACATAACCACTGCACGTAAACAGCCCTAATTTTCATTGCTGCAGCAATTGAACATCCTTATGCATTATTCATGAAACCAATAAGGTTCATTTAAAAAAAAGGAAGAGGCAGGAAAAATATGTGCAGAATGCACAGAATTTTTTAATGCTGCAGCCCCAGCCCCTGAAAAGCTATTCCCTAGAGTCTAATTTAAATGAAGCCATTTTCCGACATTTTCAACATGCCACTAAGAATACAAAAATAGGAATAGAAGATGTTCTGTAAATTTAAAAGGTCATATTTCTTCAGACACATTCAAGTCTTAATGTCGACGCTGGGATTGTGCATCAACAAAAATGAATCGGCATGTCATCTCAGGCAGTAAATGAGTGACGGTCTTTGCTTTTAAATGGATAACATAACTAATGTGCTACTTTAATGACTATTACACTCAACGAGGTTTTAGGAAATAACCCAACGGCTGTGACAGATTCCTTGCCAGCTCATTTCTAATGGGATCTAGAAAACGAGTTGGACCTCTCTACCCAAACGATTCACTTCAAACAACCAAAGAGATAAAGAGATTTTTCCTCAGTACAGCACAGACACAACAGATATTATGCTATGTTGCAAAACATCACCAACATACATGAACACAAATCTGATCAGCCAACACCAGATTCTGGGGGCCTCACACTGTGCATACATCCATCAAAGCCCAACAGTCCTCTGATTTCTGTTTTTGTGCCAATATAAAGCCAGACTCTTGTTAGTATTCCCATGATTGGATTTGTCAAACCGTTTATCATGCAAAATAATTGCACAGCAGCATTGTGGCCATTATTTTGTTGATCTACATCCACAACTGTTGAAGATGTCAAAGCTGCCTCATACTATTTAATTAGCATAATCTTAGCTACACATTAGTGGTTGTTGCATTTTTCTAGCCCAGTCTGTTAATGTACAACAAAAGAATAAATGTCTGAGTATACACTTTAATCTGCTAAACCCTAAATTACACCTGTTGACACTCCATCAAAGGACAAATGCGCTGTTTTTTTTGCCCCTTTTATTATGAATAGTGTCTTTACCATGCCATGGTAAAGAACATAGAAACGACATATATCAAAATCCCATCAGAATCTGCCAGACAGACAAGCGCCAGTGAAAAAATAAAGATTCTCATCACTTATCTGACGCACAGATGCCACCATATTAAACTCTGGTTGTGTCTCTACTTTTGCATTTCCACCAAGACTCCTGCATTTTTTAGAAAAGGTCAGAATTTACACACAGGTTTTGCATATAATTTTCACCAACTCTTCAAATTTATACACATTTTGAAGGTCACCATTAAAAGTGCCCGCAGCAAAATGGCCTCTGCAGATTCCCTTACATTAAAATAAAAGCAAGCCATGCAAGATGGGAAACAGTTTGGCGACTACGGGATTAACATAAACAGTACGGGCTCTGGTTGTGATTGTTTTTCCTGCCCTCAAATTGTGCTGACATGCTCTCTCCTCTTCCAGTACTTTTCACCTCACTTTGAACACTTCTCTCAATCTCACAAAATAGACATTTGACATTTCACACACACAAGATGAGAGGGGATGTAACGTTGTCTTTGCAATTTTTGTTTCATCTTTACCTTGCAACTCACAGGCTCATTTACAAGCACAAACACACTTCTTAACGTCCGATTGAAAAAAAGCCCCAAGGTTTACAATTACAACACAAGGCCACAAAGCATTCACATCAAAAGTGCATGGAAATAAAGATGGGAAATAATTTACACACTGCTCTGGAGACAAGGTAATGTTCATCTTCATTTGAGGCAACAGACTGTGGGTGCAACACAGATTCACCAAAAATCACATTAACATGCAAATAATCTCAAACTAATCCCATTACAATTTCTTAATTTCACAAAACGACTGCCTACAGGTGGCGCCAACAACACAAAGATTTGAAATCCCCAATCTGGTCGAAAATATTAGTCGAAATGTATTTGAAACGGCGAGACTTTTTTTTCCCCAGCCTTTTCTCGTTACCTTTCGATCATTTGTAAGCATTCTAACGCTGCCTGGAGTCGAACTGGAGCCGTGTGAGTTGATCGGAGTAGCAGAACTCCGGAGCCCTGCTCAAATTTGCAGGAAAATTCACAAAACATGGCTGCAGGAGGTTTTTGTGTTTCAGATTGTTCCTCCCCTCATCGTCCTTCATGTTGCCACTATCGCTGGTTCCCTCTCTTTATTTGAACACGGGTTGGTTAAGCTTCACTAACTAGCAGCTCGGTGGACTAGCTAGCAGTCGCACGAAAACTTCATTAGGAAATTTCTGTGGCAAAAAACATCAACAAATTGGGGTTTATTTCGGCTGGCTTCAAAGCCTGCACCTTGTTACTGACGAGAAATAGTGCAAAAATACTCCCACGTCTCGTTTTTATTAGTAGGAGGAACAAAACTTAACATCCGCTAGGGCTTTTTTTTCAAATTTTAGCTTTGCAAATGAGAAAAAATACAGCGGTTTGTTGGACATACCTTCAAAAAACGATGCTGCTCATGCGAATCAGCCCCCCGCTTCGGAAATATTCCTCTCCCCGACCAGAGGTGACTGCACAACTGCTCCCTCAAAAAATAATTGAGAAGTAGTTATTAAAAAAATTCCCCAATTGTCAAAATTTTACTGCGTTTTTCCTCCGCGGCGCTGCTACGTTACATTTTTAAAACGGCCATGGCGCAGTCAAACACGGCTTTTGTGAGATTTTCTCAATTCCGTGCAGGCTCTCCGTTTCTGGCGTGCACACGGGTTTGTGTTGCGGTTCCTCCTGTGGAAATTTTCGTCCGCCATATACAAGAACGGATTCCCAAATTATAGCGCCGGCCATATATATTAGGCTTCAGGGGGAAAAAAAGAAAAGAAAAAGGGAAAAAGTCTGAGGAAGAAGAGAGGGGAAAATGGCGGCGTGACTATAAACTTACACTGGGAAAAAAATGATGCTGGAAATTACGCAGAGGAAAATTTCTCCTGTAAAATGAAGTAACGGTGACAGCTGACAAGATTGCAAGATTGAGACATGCAACGTGGAGTTTGTTTTTTTTTGCGTGTGTGCAATTTTCAAATTTAAACGTAGGTTTGACTATATTTGACCGGTGCAGCCTTTTCCTGTTCACGTTTGAGATGGACGTTTTAGATAAGGATTTTCACATTATAAACAATATTACAAGTAACACCCAAGTAGTACCCCGTGTGTGTAAGCCACTTGTGTGTATAAATGTCAACATTCATTTAAAAACTAGTGTGTAATGTGTAGTTCTATGAGAGCGATTGATTTATTTCTTAAAATCTAAAATATGTATCCCCTCTTCTGGTTTCAAACGGGGGCGCTATTCTACCTAAAACTTTCCTAGGTGTTCGGTGAGTTACGTTCAAGGAATTTCATAACTCTTGCTGGAATTTTTCATTCTGGCCAAAAGGAGTGTCGTTCTATGCACAAAAAGCAACATTTATTACCTCAAGTCGATGATGGGATTCACTAGTGCAGTTCCGTGCAGATGTAAGGTTTGGTCAAATATTTTCACCCCGGGCAAGTGTTGTTTGGCCAACATTTTATTTAATCTCAGAATTACTGTTCTTTTTTTTTCTTTTGAAATAGTTTAGTTTTTGTTTCTGGGAAAAAAGTTTCCCTTGGCTGGATTTTTAAAGCTCCAGCTTAGTGAAGTCATGATAATTAGCATATCAAATAACTGAGTTAATGTGCAGTTATTGATTGCAAATTACACATTTGGGTTTGTATGGATAAACGGGGCTATATTTAAACAACACATTTTGTGTTTCACAAGATCTGTCCCCCATTTATAACAGTTGTTATGACATGAACAGTAACATTTAAACCCTTAAGCCCTGTTACATCGACTGACTGTGGAGCATATTTTAAAGAAATCTGATCAGGGTCACGCAAAGGACCTTGGATCTAACGACCCCTTTCACACTTAACCCATTAATAATTGATTAAACCACCATAGAAAAGGCATAAAAGTCATCTTATTTTTTTAAACACTAAGATACATTACAGTACCCCTAACTTTCTTAAGAGATATAATTTTTTTATTTCCCATAAATTGTCTATATTCTGTATGCGTTGGGTATCGTTATATACAGATTACCTCAGATTGCATCCTGATATGATGTTATGTTATGTTCTGAAGTGTTCCTGACTTTTTATGTAATTGATTAATTTATCCCACAATCTCCTGTTACACACCTGGCCGTTCGAGGAGAGGGAATCTCTCTTTGATGTTTCTTCCTTTTTTTCCCCCCCTCATGTTAAATTTATTTTTGGGGACTTTGTTATGAAGGGTTCTGGGCAGGGGTGGGAACCGTTGTCATTATGTGGGCCTGTAAAGCCCTTTGAGACACTGTATGTGACACTGGGCTACACGAATAAACTTGACACGACTCGACTTGAATTGTAGTGTTTCACATAGTTTTAATACTGCGTGATATTTGAGGCTTTGCTCCCTCAAACATTTGATTATCTGACTGGGATGCGAGCAGCAATTCTCTCTGGAGGGAGAATATTCACTTTATTCCCCTTTGAAATGAGACCCAGTGTAATGTTGTTTTTGGAGATGTCACCCACTCACAGGTCAGGAGTGTGACATTGTGTGATTATCTGGCACTTGGAGGAGGATGGCCTTTTAAATCAATGCAACAGACAGAAGAGGGCAGTGTTTGGAAATCAGGCACTCTGCCTTTCATTATGCTGTTATCATTTTTCCTTTCCCTGTGTGCATTCCTAAGCACACATTTTGTCAGATGTTATCATTTGATGATGGAACGTAGCTTTTTACAACTTTTCATTACACTGTAAGATTCCAACTTGTTTCAGATGGAGCTGCAAGCCAAACTCCAAAACAATGTAAATCTAACAAAAGAAAAGTAGAGACAAAGACAGAAACAAATAATATACATCATCTGATTAATCCACGTATTCTTATCTCTGATTTCTCACAACTGGTTCTGAGCACGTAAATATAAACGACTTGTAATTATTTCTGTTTTTCTGACTTCGGTTTGATAAAGCTTGGCCGAAAGTACACATGAAGGTAAATTAATGTGTGTTCCACATCATTTTATGTTGTGTGTCACCTCAAGATTTTCCACAGCCAGATTTAATTTTCCCAGAGTGGAATTTATTTTTCCATTATCAGAAATTATTTTCCTTCAGCAGGATTTTCCCCATGGGCATAGCCTGATTTATTTCACCTTCAATGTCTAATAGAGCTGTTGCCTTTGTTGTTTTCCCTTTGACATGCTACATATTGCAGTAAAATTTCACTCTGACGATATGATATTCAATCAGAAACTGTTTTTGTGGGCTTACACCATGGCCCATAATGAAATACCCCGAACACGTGATGATACGGTATATATTCTTTGATTCATGAACTGCTCTAAATGGAATTAATTACCTTTTGTGATTACAAATGTGATGGTAGCGCTGATAGATTGTCTTGAATCGTTGTTTAATTTTACAATGCTGGCACGGGTTAATAAGGTCATGCTGCCTAATTAAAAACAGGCCTAATAACGAAACATTAAAGCCAGCGCAGATGAGGTAATAATATTCCACCAATAACTCACAAAGCACTGATAGATTTAACCGTGAGCAGCTTTGTCATGTTGTAACGGTAATAGACATTTTGTCAGTTACACACAATTGTTAGTTAATCCCTAAATGACTTACTTACTTCGATTCAAGTACATTTGGATTCCAGTATATTTGGATTTGATTTATTGAATCAATGCCCTGCAGTAATTAGCTTGTAATTTGACTTGAGTCAGTTACACTCTCTGTCCAGCAGAGGGCACCAACACACCGCTGAGTAGATATTTCCTCAAATCGTATAACCACAGGATACAGTGCATGTGCAGTCCCTGCCACTGTGTCTAACTCTTTTTGCTCTCTACTTCCGTGTTCATTGGAGATTTGTAAATGTTTAGCCCCAGCTGCAGTAAATAGAGAGTTTTGTCCATTTCTTTCAGGATTATTTTTGGCATTTCTGCTTTATTTTGGTAAGTACAGTAGAAAGACAAACAGGGAGAAGAGAGCAGAGAGAGAGGATGACATGCAGCAAAAGGCACAGATTGGAACTGAACCTGCGCCACTGCGATAGGTGGCATGCACTCTCCAAGGTGAGCCACCAGGAGGCCCTATGATTTTGTCTTTCACCAAGCTGAACCAATATAAGGCATTCTGCCCCTCTAAGAACAGTTCAGCATCATTTGCAGACTCTGATGTTGTAATACATAATAAGATAGTTCATAATCTATCCATTGAGTGTAGTGAACATGAAGCCAGCAAATCAATTTCTGGTTTATCAAGTACTCAGGATGCTCTGAGACCCATCAGGAGGGATGGTTTCTTTCAGAGGTTACCTAAATTTGAGTAGCCGTGCAAAGAGCCGTCATCCATTGCTTAGGAATGAAAAAAGCTAAGTAGCTTGCGGTAAATAAGCCAGGTTTTTAAGACATGGAGTGGAATTATTACATCACTAATATTACAGCCTGATGTTCACTAATCTGAAAGCAAATCCCTGCATTCCAAAATGGTTAATTCACATTGAGCAGAAAAAGAGTAAGATTCTTGGGAGGCGTTAGTCAAAGCATTCACCGAAACAGTTACGTTGTTAGTGAGAAACAGTGGGCTGGTGGATATTAGAGGAGGAGGAGAATGAATGAGAGAATAAGTTGAATCAGTTGAACTGAGGGGAAGTATCCTCTCTCAGCTGATGACTCATTTGGCATCTTGAAGCATCCAGGATTGAAATAAATAAAAAAATGAGCCAGTAAAGTGTTCCTAATGTCATAAAGCACACTCTAACTTTCGACTGTAATCATTCTCAGCTCAAGGTTGGTCTGCCCTCCTCTCAGCCTAGTTTTTGGAGATATATTCCTTCAAGTGGCTACGAAAGCAACAGGTGAGAAGAGCTGACAACAAAGATGCTATTTTTCTCTCCCTGACCTACTTAGATTTGAGAGCTGCCATACCAGTGCAGCATACAGAACGATATGGAAAGAAACAAAGGCCAGTTTACATCCAACTCAAGGTGATGCAGCGCAGACTTCAAGACAACAAAAGAACTGTGCAGGATCAAAAAGGAAACATATCAAATATTCCTGCTATTTTTCTTATATTATATTAGATTAGATTAGATTAGATTAGATTAGATTAGATATCATCTATCTATCTATCTATCTATCATCCATCCATCCATCCATCCATCCATCCATCTATCTATCTATCTATGCAATTCTTTTCTTGGCATGAAAATGATTTAAAGTCAAACAGTAACGTCACTGAGATATTTAAATATATAATTCAAAACTGCTGAGTAGTGGCAATGGCCGTGGTAAACAGTAAACATACCCAGATATTACAGTGCAATAAGTTCTTTCTTTACCTGATGCATATTGTTGGTTCAAGAAAACAATAATTGTTGGCTGACCACAAATGAAAACAAGCTGCAGTCCTGGCTGTTGTCCTTTGTGTTGTCCCTGCCGTCTAATTGCAGGTTTTTGTGAAAGTAACAAAACAAAGAGCACGTGTAGCTCTGAACAACATGTTATTTGGAAAGAAGTAAGGTGATTATGTCTAAAAAAATAGAGCATTTATTCACCCAGCAGATTTTATGCTTAACTCAAATAAAGACTCCATTTGTGAGAAGTATTCCCATTTTCATTTTTTAAGACAAATGAGAAGATTGATAGATTATTTATCCAATTTTGTTCACAATTTTCACTTGTACACACTACGTTTCTGCAAGACATCGTCGACATTTGTTACATTTTCATTTGCGTTTGCGGTTGACCTTTGATGTCCTCATTGATTGGCCGTTGTTGGATTATTTTGGATTATGCGTTTCAGTATAGCCTGCTACACACACTGATGAATGCCTTCTTACTCAGATCAGTGTTTATGTGGGCGCTCTGCTTTTTCGTCAGTTTGAAAAATGAGATGAGGACAGCAAATTACATGTAGATAAATTATAAATGTATACCAACTTCAAGGCATGATTTTATTTTGGTCCCTCTTTACCAACCATTACCTGGAGTTTTACTCTGCTGAAAACATTCTGCAACAGCACGGGTAGCACTTTGGCTATTTTGAGACATATGATGGCGTTCTGTTCGACCTCAAAAGCTCCTGGCTGTTTTGTTCCCGGTGTGATTGCTACAACAAGAAGCTCAACAAGAAGCCCATAATTGCTTTCGTACCATCTCTACACTTACACCGTGACGATTCGATAAAGGGAACAGAAGTGAGTGATGTCATCGTAGTTGTGAGAGGGTGGTATGATCTGACCCGAGCCTTAGTCCGCATGAGACGTGAAGAAAAGAAGCTAAGAATAAAACACGGGATGATTGTACAGTAAACCTCCGCTCCCCACAATGACACAATACGTCTGATTACAACGCCAAAGTTTCCAAAGATAATTATAGTTATCTTCCGTCTGTATGTGGATGTTGTTATGTTTTGTCGCTGGAGCGTCAAAGCCACAATTTTAATTCTCCATCGAGAAACTGCGATGTTTCTTACATTTTCTGGATTTTTTAAATGTATTTTCATAAGTCAGCTCTGTGCGTAATGGACTGATAATCAACACAGAGAAAGGATATATATATAAAGGCGATTTTAACCAAACTATACGCTTAAGACGCTACTGTTTGGATTGTAAGATAGTAATAATAAACATCATGTGTGTAAATACTGAGGTGTTAGGAGTATTGGGAGTAATTTGTTTTGTTTTCATAGCACCGGACCCAAAACATTAGGACAAGATAGTTATGTGTAATTGCTGTTCAGCTATTCACACACACACACACACACACAGGCAAACACAGCTGCTGCTTGTGTATGGATGAGCTGTCAGGTACTACATCACTGAAATTACTGTGCTTAGGTTATATTTTAGTATTTCTTTTGGTGGCTGGATTATTGTTCTCTTTGCATGATTATAGTTTGTGTTTGTGTTTGTGTTCGGGTGAATATTCGCTCCTGGTTAACCCGAGGAGCTTCATCGCCTTTCGCCAAGTGAGTTACGTTTACCGACTCAAAAGAAATTGAAAACAGCTTTATTGTTCACTTTCTGTCATATTTCCTTTGTGTTATTCTTTGTTTTGTTTTTTGTTCTTTCCTACGTGATAGAAGTGCAAGAGCTCAACCAGTTCGCTGATACAAAAGTCTCATCGAAAAAGCAAGAAAAATTGTGGACATGTTGATATGTGATGTTGCACTTATGTATTGCGTTGCCATGGGGACGTTTGTCTAGTTTGGCTCCCCTGGGCTTTGATGAACCTTGGTAGATCTTTGACTGAGGAGATTTATTTCATAGTCATTTTAAAGTTACATTTATGAATCTATGTGTCTAAATCTAAACAAGGCTAAGCTATCATCGTGCTCTGAGCCACCAACATGTATTACGTGTTATCACGAAACTGACTCCAGCGCTCGGTATCAGGAAGTCATTGTGAGCTCAACATTATAAAGGCCAAGGCCGTCCTGTTCCTTGTCTTTTTCGGTCTTTCTATTTTTCTCTTCCTCCCCTCTCTTCCTCCCCTCTCTGTGTCAGAGAGACAGTCATTCTTTGGACATCCGGGCTGTCTTCCAGACTTGATTCATTCAGCAGCCTGCACATTTTCCCCTCAGGTGTAAGTAAGATAAAAATAGAAAATGAATGTCTCCACAAAAAGCACATTTTAGGAGGACTGATTTACAACTTAAAGTGGGTGAAGGATGAATTGTGTGGCAAGACAGGCAGCCTGCCCCGATGTGATACGAGGGCGAGAGAAACTACGAAACGTCCAGCCATTAATAAAAAATAAAAAAAGAAGGAAAAAAACGAATGGATTGTAAACTTAAATTCTGTTATTTAACAGGTTGACATCCATGACAACAGCGTTGACCATGGCCTGATTGTGCAGCACCGTCTGGAGTATTCACCGGTTTCTAATCAAATCAAAGGTGATTATGTAACTCGAACAGTAAATTTCTAGGTCAAGAGGAACTCCTAACATAAATTAGAGGGCTAATAAAATAGAAAGCAAGTCTTCATAACGTATTTATAAATTATATGTATCCATTAGGAACGTGCTCCTCTGAGACTCTGATGCAGAGATATATGTGTGTGTGTGTTGAATTGACCTGAACACTGACATTTCATAAATGAACGGTCTATAAAAGGAACCTCATTAGCCGCCTGTTATAATAGAGACAGGGCATCTTCAGCACCCCAGGGGCTTTAAATCTACCAGTGATGCAACACTTACGTCTTCTTGGTTCACATCTGAGTTCTTCTCTGTTCCAATGTGCTGTTTCAAATCAAACTCAAACAATCGTTATGCATTTACCCAGATGCATCATGGGACGTGGGTTCCGTCCTTGGGTTCTGTCCAGTTTTAAACTCGATGGTATCTATCCGTCTGTCCGTGTGCCTCATGCTGATAGCTGCCACGTGAAGCCTGCGTTTGTGTGCCGCCCCGGTCCCCAGGAAATGATGCTGTGCTTGCAAGATTCAATGTCAAGTAAAGAATCGTGGGAGCAGTAATGTTAACATTTTTACTACATCAGTCCGAACGAAGAAGATCTGGACTATATAAATCCCACGATGGATTATCTGTCGGTGCTGTACAGTGTAGATGCGGATCATTTTGTCCGTGCTCTTTTAGCGCTTTAGTTAGACAGCTTATTTTGTGCAGTACGTGGAAAACAGACCAATATTGGACTGTGCATGAAAAGTCTGTCAAAATGAAAATAAATGAATAAATGAAATGAAATAAATGAAAAAGTTCTCATTTTAAAAGGAATAATTGGTATTTATACACAATGATGGGGAGATAATGCAGTGTTTATATAAGCAGCCTCTTTCATCCTTGTTTTTAACCGAGACACTAACTGGCCTATCAAACGAATGCGGTCGTGCCAAAACTCAGCATCCAGCAGCGAGAATAGTAATGAGCGCTTTTTACCCATCCTCCTCTTTGTCTGCCACCTCTCTCGCTGCTACCCCCATTACAGATCGTCCCAATGTTTAATGTTCCTTCAATGCGTTTGCACCTGCGCTTTATGAAAAGCTGTATATGCGACAATTACTCTTCTTTTGAGAGCCTCCCACCCCTCCTCCGCCTTCTATGTCGCGTATTCATCAACTTCAGCCTAACCTTCAATTAGGATCCTCTTGTACACAGAACGCGTGTCTCTCCCTGCTTGTGAGTGCTGGCTGCAGCAAACAAAGCCGGTGAAGTGCACTCGGAGGAAGACTTGAAAGGATCGCTTCTTAATCTGCATTCAGGAGCGGGCGGGGCTCATTGTACCACCCCGTGCCCTGTGCCCTGTGAACATGAAGGCCTCTCTCTGCTCTTCTCTTTGCTTCTGATTCCTCCTTTTAGTTGTTTTCATGACTTGTTGTTGTTGGTTCTCTTGTTATCTCACCTAACTGTGCTATTTTGAGCGAGTTGTCCCTCGTGCTCTCCTTCCTCAGCGTTGCCTCCTGTGTCCTCTCTTCGATGTCTCCTTTGCCTTTCATTGTTCTGCTCCCTCTCTCTCCATCACTCTTTCACTTATGCGTGGATGTGTGTGGGGGTGGGGCGGGGGGCATCATTGACTGAGGTGCTGCTCCGGGCTAAAACTATTCATAATTATGGGCGTAATTATTTTTTATTGTTGCTGCAGTTATTGATATTGCTATAGTGATTTTAGTTAACCAAGTTAAAACGACGCCACTGCTATGAGGTCAGGACAACAGAAAGGGGCACACGACCCTCTCGCTAAATGGATTAGGGTCTGTGACCACGTTAGGAACTCTGCAAGAACAAGAGCGGTGGAAAAATTAAAATAATTAGGAAATAATTATGTAAAAGATGATTCAAAGGATGAAATGATAACCCTAATGATGAAATAATCATCGTTTGGGTATTTATAGGGTGAGTGTTGAGGTGTTCGTTTGCATATCTCGCGTAATGTGGTCGTTAAAACTTATTCTGAGATCTTCTTTATAATGTCCCGTAAAGCTGCATAATGGTGCACAGCGACGCTCACACAAGTAATAAGCTGTGTGAGAGCTTGTTAAAGTGGGGTCGATATGATACAAATATAATCATTCTGACTCAGAGTCAATAACTTAGTTTCAGTGGAATGTTTGATTCATGCTGTCAGGTATGTTATAATTGTATTTTTCTTGTGATTTTAACAATGTGCCTTCTTGTTTTTTTTTTGTTTTTTTTTGTTTTTCTTAGAGCTACGATATCATCTCTCAGTTATGATCTGCATCATCGTCACTTTGAGATGGTTTCTCTCATTCAAATTAAATGAATGACATCTTTTGGACCTCATGCCGTTGATATCATTATAACAGACAATGCTGGATGGACGTCTCCCATGAGGACATCCATGGGGACCCCTTCCAGCCCCTGGGGTTCCTGGTTTGAGACTGAAAAATCTGCTTTCCCTACATTTGTTGGTCACATAAATAAAACCTATTAGATTTGTGCAAGTCCCCAAAAATGAACACGGGCGGTCTTTTCAGAGGCGGTGGAGTGTATGTGTGCGCACGCAGGGGTGTGCGTGGCATAAGGGATCAAGCGAGGACTGTAGATTTGGATCGTGCGTCCGTGCTTTGTGCCCTTTCTCTTGGCTTGGGCCGCCGCCCCTCAAAATGTCGGCACGTCTCTGCTCCTGTGAATGATGGGGCAGTGACGTAGATTGAGAGTGGAAGTGCGTGGCCTGAAATGTGACGTTACAAAACACTGCAGCACCTTGTTATTTATAGAGCTGCTCCACTTTAGCAACACCTGCTCACACACACACTCGTACGTTCAATTGGGTCTGTTCGTTTTTAATGTTCACTTATAATGGGCGAAAATGCCACTGTGGTCAAGAATTGATACAAAAAGTCACAACGTCTGAGTAAACACACTGAATGTAGTCCACCTGCATGCCCTCCAGCCTTTACTCAAAACACGCCTGCTGCTGAATATGAGAGATTATTTTCAGAGAGCTGAGCTCAAATTTGCCCTTTAGTATATGCTCCATTGTTTCCTATACTGTAATTATTAATCCTATGCCCCGGTGGACACACACAGCAGAGCCTCCATTAATGTAAAGCAGTGAGTAGAAACAATAATGGAGCGCTCACACCTCCTGTAACATTTTACATCTTCACAACAACATACTGTGTAAGCTGAGTATGACAAACTGTCTTTGGACTGTTACACTCTCTGTCAGTTAACATGTATGCAACACCATCACTATGGATTGATTGACAGCCAACAATCTCATCATGATTTTTAGGGATATTTAACTTTTGCAGAAGTAGAAGCATGTAATCAGGAGCACCCAGTAAGAAGCAGAAATAAAAATAATGATGATGATGATGATGATGATGATGATGATGCTAAGACTAATAATAGTAATCATCATCATCAATATCATCATCGGCATCATCATAACAACCGTAATAATAATAACAATTATAGTAAAGATACTACTACGGCAAGAAGTAGTAATAATAATAATAATAATAATGATGATGATGATGATGATGATGATGCTACTAATAATAGTAATCATCATCAACATCATCATCATCATTACAACAATAATAATGATAGTAATGATTCTAGTACTGCTACCACAAGTAGTAGTAGTAGTCACAATAATAATAGTAATAATTAGCAGGCAAAACACCTCCATCACCATTGGTGCAGTGATAACACTTAGGATTTTCAAGCTTGATAACACTTAGGATTTTCAAGCTACAAGCTGCTATGCTACTAACTTAGCTACATATTAGCAGCCAGACAGTAGCTCAGCTATTTTCTAAGTAATGTAGCTAATAATGTCAATGCTATAATAATGTTACAAATGTTCCAGTAACTTGCCATCATTGTCCTGAAGTAACTGTGTAGTGAATCAATGACGAGCACCTATTCCCTTGACCATATCCCAGCATGCACTCTTCCTGTCTCAGAAGAAGAAAAAGCAGCTTTTAGTCTCCACCGGGAATATAGTCCAGTCTTCACCTTAAGCATGAAGACACAGACACATATGACCCCCCGCCCCCCCAGGGAGAAGAGTTTGAAGAATTACCCTTAAAATCAAGGCCAAACTGAAAGAAAAGCATTTTGTATAATTAACGCTCCTGTTTCATTTCTTATTCAAGACTATATGCGAACTTCTAAAAATGTGATCATGGTGATTCGCACTGTTGCCACACAGCTAGAAGGTCGTGGGTTCGAATCCCAGGGTGGACCCGCACACCTTTCTGTGTGGAGTTTGCCTGTTCTCCCCGTGTCTGTGTGGGTTTCCTCCAGGTGTTCCGGTTTCTCCCACCCACAGAAACATGTACGTTAGGTTAATCTCTCTTGCCGTTGCCCCTGACCAAGGCATGGTAGAGGATATGGCGTGTTGTGTGTGTGTTTGCATGTGCATGTGTGTGTGTGTGTTGCCCACTGCTCCTCATTGAGGATGGGTTAAAGTGCAGAGCATTCATTTCCCTACAGTGATCAATATCTTCTGCTTCCTCTGCAGTATTGTGTTCCATATTGTAAATTGACACAGGTACGTTTCCCTTACTGCAACCTAATTTACATGCGATTTAAAACTGTAAACTGATTAAAAATGACTCCAAATTGAAGGTTATTGATGGACACAGTGGACCGTGGGTTATTACGTTAGAGTCTATGGAGGCCAGCGGCTGATTTGCATTCAGGAGCGCTTGGGATGTAAATTTCGTCTGCATCTAATGAGGGGTGATTATATCTTTGAGAACTGTAAAAATTCTTGCTTTGTCGTTTATCTATTCTCCTTTACTGCTGTCTTTCGTTCTTTCTACGGTGCTTCTGTATTTACGTCTCATGTACCCGCTCGGGCTGTGTGAAATTACATAATTCAACTCTATCTTGGAAAGCAGAGAAAATGCTGTTCTTTGCCGTTGCTTTCACATTCCTCAGCTAATGCAAAATCAAGGCACACATACTGTATTTCTGCTTAATACCTCTCGAGCTGCACTGGAACAAAACGTTAGCAAGAAGATTACGCAGGAATGAAGACAGTAATGAACATTTGAACCAAAAATCCATTCCTAGGTTTATGAAAATGCAAAGAAAAATATATTCTAAATAACCGAGACATCTTTTGTTTGTTAGTATCCATGCCATATCGTTCATCCTTTCGTTTTGTGCAGACACATGGAGCTAAAAATAGACATCAAATATCCATAATGGATAAACCTCCACTCCAACCCGCCGTGACGTTCAGGAGCCACAAATACAGCTGCGCACGCACACACTCGCACACACATGCATCACATCAAATAAAGGATGACACGTCTAATCGAGTTTGCCTATGTGTATGAATGCACTGCTCGGGCATCATTTCTGATCAGAACTCTAATCTTGGGGATTATAAAGCAAACATGACCTTTAATCTGGAGCTTTTTCTGGTTCACCACTGTCTCATTATTGGAGCTGGAGTGGGAAGTGAGTGTAATCAGAGTGGAAATGACTCTATCACTCATTCACTCGGAAAATGTGAATAAGGCCCAGTAATGCCGCATTACTCAAATAAATCTGGCGGCATTCAGAGTAAGCGTTTGTCTTTTTTTAGAACTCTGATATCACTCCACGTTGGATGATGACATTTTGATTGTGTTTTATTTTATTTCTTAAAGCCTCACTTGCTCACTTTTTAAGATTCAGTTCCACTACATACAATATATGACAGAAAAATACTGAGCCGAGCATCCCAAAACCTGGACCTGGACCTGTTATTACATTGATTCAATAAAAACAAATAAAGCTACTCGTCTTATTCAATTCATCAACATTATTAAAGCATTCTGTTGAGGTGCTCAGCATGTTGTCAACCCGATAGAGAGTAAAATGAGGAATGTTGCCAGTCTCTGGTTCCTGTTTTCTAATTTTACATCAGATTAAAAGGAGATGATGAGTTTCCTGACGGTGTCAAATCCTGGTTGCTAAGAGACAAATGGAAAGTCAGGGGCTGGAGGAATGGCTGGAATGAGTCAATGACCAAGGGGAAAGAGTGTGTATGAGTGAAAGAAAAAGAGAGAGTTCAAGTGGAAAAAGAGATGAGAGAAAAAACAAAAACTAAAATTGATACCAAAGATCTGCCACTATGGAAAATAACAACGGATACGATTCCCTCCATAACTCATTTTCATCTGGTATTCCTCAATAACATCTGTTTGCTTGCGCGTCCGTGCTTTGCGTTTGTCTGTGTTAATCTTCTCCGGTGTGTGACTGCTTTTGATTCTGCACAATTTAACTGTTTGCCGCTGCACTTTGTAATAAATAGAAGTGTTTAAATGGGACTTTTTATATAGTTGTGATCATATTTCTAAGTGAAGGTTTATACTTGCTAATGTTTCGCAATGCTTTGATGTGCAAAAAAAGATTGCTCTATTTCCATTCTCTCACACACAGGGTGAACACTGCTGGTTCTAACGTGTCTCTTTAAGGTGATAATCTGTTGCAGGCTGTGCAGATTTTGACGTATAACACTCCTGGTGTTATAAATGTTCTGCTGGTGCCACCGATTAAACTGGAATTGTGCGGCTCGGTGATTTCACGGCTAGGAACTAAAACACTGGGAACATTTCAAAGTGATTTTTTATTGGGGGTCAAGCAGAGCCTTTACAATGATGCAATTGATGCTTAAAAGTGTTATTTTCCATTCTAGTTTGTAGGAATATTTAACCTTTTGAGCACTGGTAGATCAATCGGATACTTAGTCCACATTAAGGCAGTTATTTAAGGACTCTGGATACATTTAATGGACATTTCAGGAAATTCCAGGTATTCTGGATGTCATTCAATATATTTGGCATCTCTAGAAAGGCCACATCCATCCATGTGTTACGTGTCCAAGCGGCTTCCAATAATACGATGAATTCCAAACAGCTTTTCCTCTGAATTCCATGACTTATTTTCCAAAATGTCTAAATAAATCAACGAGTCTTACCGGAGCAGATTAATCGTAACAGGCAGATGAGTTGACTGCCCTGCAACAGACGGCCGTACATCAATGGCAAATCCAAAACAAAAAGCAAAAAAAACACAACTATTCAGTACTTAGGTTCAGTCTTAAACAGTACGTCTGCATACCTGTAGCTTCAGAGCACGGCTGGCCATTATGACCGCAGTGATATGGATCAGGTGCTGCACTCACATGGTTACCACGGGGACGAGTGTGCCAAAAATCTGCCAATATCCTTCCAACATCATCCAGCAAAGGAACAATAATCATTCAAATAATAAATCAAAATAATAATCTTAATCTCAATTTATTTATTTATTAAATAACTATTAAATCAAGTATTTGGCTCAAACATGTTAAGAAAACACAGAGACAGATAATGAAATACAGAAATCTGCTGCAAAAATGGAAACTCAAATGAGAAGCAAACAAGCAAACAGTCGGTCATCTGACACCAACAAACAGCTGTACAGGTGCAGAAAAGAAAAATCCCATTCCCATGGGCAAAATTATGAAACATGTTGATTCTGTAAAAGTAAGGCTTCAACATTTTCAATGGTTTGAAGGATTTTCCAACGCTTATACCAAATAGAGTAAATGGAATACCAAACGAAAGCGCTGTTAAACTCTGACACATTACTCCAGCAGATAATATCATCCATTGTAAACTCCTCAAACAGGAAACACTAAATCTTCTGCATGACCATAAAACAGGGTAAAATAAACAAATAATCGGAGTGTTTTACATTATCGAAGTACTTGACGTTTAAATTCATTAAAAACAAAAACAATGAGCTCAATACTGAGTCATCTTTTTCCCGCGGGCGCACACAAACGGGCAGCTGGGAGTTGGGATTCAGCAGCAGGATCGCATCAACGCTGTTCCTGTTGCTGTTGCTAGGGAATAAAATGAATAAAATGAGTATCAACTTCACACAGGGCTCTTTGGAGCCCTTCTGATTATTTAGAGTCTCATGGAAAAAGCTGTGGGAGAGCTGAACCTGCTGTGAGTCCGACTGTACCTGCAATTTTCCCAACCACTGGTTAAGAATGTGGGCCAGACCGTCCGAGACAAAAATAGCTGCCGAGGCAAAGAAAGTGAAAGCATTCGCACAGGAGAAGGATAAGTCATTTATAATCACTAAGCCCCGTTTGCGATCAACCAAATGTCTTCTGACATGAAAACCGAAGCTGTTCAGAGACAAACAGGGCCCAAACTGCAGCGCTGCATTTCCCAGAATCAAGTTTCACCTCCGCAACCGCAGATCGATTTTTGTGAACACAGCCATTGTAGACATTTTGCATGTGAGAGGTGTACTTCAACGCTCCGGGATCGGTAATCAAACACAAATCTTCAAAGAGGCAAAACAGTAAGAGGCTCCAAAATCGCCATCATCAGCTGGAATTTTTCGCTTTCTCGTAAATAAATTCCAGGATTACTGTATTCACGCGGTGACAGATTCCTGCTGAGGACAGACAGCAAACCGCCCACATGATTGATGACTGAGCTGTATGCCACAGGCCGCGGAGGCAGACAGGGGACAACAGTGTGTGTGTGTGTGTGTGTGAGAATGCCTATTTGTCGTTCTCAGTCCACCCACCCTTAATGTATACGGCTCCCACTGACACCTTTTGTGTTTGGTGTATTGCATAAGGTTGAACGTGACGTTCCCCTTTACAATGCAACCTCCAATGACAACCTGACCTAACTGGAGCTACAAGCAGCATAAGATGAGATGAGATAAGAGGAGAGATGAGGAGAGGAGAGAAAAGAAGAGAAGAGAAGAGAAGAGAAGAGAAGAAAAGAGCTAAATTACTCAATGTGGTATGAATTCACTACAACATATACAACATATACATTTACATAATTATTTGCACTATATGCAGCAAAGCAAATACACATAGATAGATAGATAGATAGATAGATAGATAGATAGATAGATAGATAGATAGATAGATGGATGGATGGATGGATGGATGGATGGATGGACGGACGGACGGACGGACGGACGGACGGACGGACAGACAGACAGACAGACAGACAGACAGATAGATAGATAGATAGGTAGATAGATGGACGGACGGACGGACGGACGGACGGACGGACGGACAGACAGACAGACAGACAGAGAGACAGACAGATAGACAGAGAGATAGAGAGATAGATAGATAGAGAGACGGACGGACGGAGAGACGGACGGACGGACGGACGGACGGACGGACGGACGGACAGACAGACAGACAGACAGACAGACAGACAGACAGACAGACAGACAG
>OMNV01011383.1:8611-35397 GCA_900303265.1 Brotula barbata | reverse complement strand
CAGGCGTACTTCTGATGCAAAACGTCATCCGTTCGACTCCCTGGCTTGGTTCTGAAGCTTGTCTCAATTTGTACTTTGGGCTGGTCACATGGACGCTGGCTGAGCCTAATCCTGGACTAAGAGCGTCTACTATTATGATTTAATTAATGATGGCTGACTCCACGCCCATGAACTCGGCCCACTAAGTACAAACACAATGTAGCAGCTGGATGGAGCAGAAGTCGGCTCCGCCTGCTTTGCTAGATTTCTGCTGCTAAGCAAAATGGTTTGGTATAGGCAAACGTGATAAATATTCATCTTGGGGTTATTTGAACGAGATGCACAGATGAGTCAGTAGACAGTTTTTACGAGGAATAAGAGGCATCGGGTGAACGTTTGTTGCTTTGAGCTATCTCATGCTGTCTGTTTGTGATCGTTTTGCACTATTAAAACCGGATGCCCATTTTATAAGTTATGCAACTCCTAACCACTAAACTCTTCCCGCCAGGCACTTAAATACTACCTCTTTATGGCCTTTACGCTCTGCCGCTGTCATGTGAAAATCTTGGATATCTTAAACTTCCAAAATCTATAAGGAATTTTCGTTTGTAAATTAAAATTCAAGAGGAATTTTAACTTACAAAAATGAGCGCGGACTTCTCCTGCCCCGGGGGTGATTAAGTGTTTTCAAACCACAAGGGTGCATAAGATCGTTGTGGTCAAAACCTGGCAATCACCAAAACCGCCATTACAAGGTTTTTACTTGACAGCGGGTACTCAAAACATATTGATGGCTCTCCTCTCAAAAGCACAACATAAACTCGCCTTGCAACAGCAGAGTTTTTCCTTTCGAGGACACTCATTTCTGAATGAAATACGTAGCTGTTGTTTTGAGTTGTCACTTCGGTGTTCCCCTAAAATTCTCTTCCCTTCGTTCGACTGATTATTGCACTAAAGGAAACCTTTGACATGCTTTCTCATTTAGTCATCATCTGAAACTTAAGAGCAGGAAGTATTTCAAAGAAAGGCTGAGGGAAATGAGTGCAGGATTATTAATATAATATATTCTTAAACTATAAGCTTACAACATTATTAAATAAGTATTTGCAAGGATTATTCTAAAAAAATGGTGCCCCTGTTTAAATGTCAGTTGACTGCTAAAAATCTTGATTTCATGAGACAAGACCCTCGTTACGCCTTTAAAGGGGATTCACACCTTGTGGCCTACAGGTGGCAGTGTGCTCAAACAATAGGTTGTTATTGAACTCACACACTGGTGAAAAGTGACCACAGAGGGCAAAAAAAAAAAAAAAAATTAAATTGGAACATAGTGGCAACTGGGAGGACCCGTGGTCCACTGACACACCTACATTCCAAAATAAATTCAATCGACTCCAGAATACGCACCTTCCCTCTGTGCTCTCACTTCTCTAACATGACCAAACAACGACAAAAAAACAAAAGCGTAAAACTGACAATGTAAAAAGTGCTGCTGCTCAAACTGACTTGAGGTACTGTATATGGATGTGATAGCCAAGGGGCAGATTTGTCAACTTTGGGAGGCCGTGCCAGACTCCAGCACAGACGAGGAAGGGGGAGGCAAAAACAAACAAACAAACAAACAAAAACACCCAATAAGCAAGGAGTGCGTCAGAATGATGGGGGAAAAATGGGCAGAGAGGGGCGATGAGTACAGTGGTCTGATGAGAGTGAAAATAAACTAGTTGGCTGGTTTAATATTGCATAACAGTGCTGAGTTCCTCTTGTTTTTAAAGCAGTTTGCATCCTCAGTCCAGTATGGGGGCGGTGCCTCCTCCTCCTCCCCTCCCCTCCCTTTCTCTGCACAGTGTCAGGTCCGGATTGACTAGGCGTGTGTGGGGGGTTGGGGCACGGGACCCGCACTTATGTGGATCCTCAACTAGCAAGTCAAGGTGTGCATGGTTGTGGCTGTGTGTTTGTGTGCGTGTTAAGGGTGGCAATGATTAGGGATGGTTGGTGTAGCTCAGGCGAAGTACATGGTCCTCAGGGTGTCGTGGTGAATCTGAACAGCTTTGGCCAGCGCCTGGGGGTCCCGACCGTTACTCTGACCAGACACGTGGCTGCCCTCGGCACTGCAGGGCGGAGAGGAGAGGAGAGAACTGGTTATGGCGATGTTTTCCAAATTCAAGGATGAATGATAATGTGGCAATCTAGCTGTGAGTGAAATCATTTGTCTCACCTGTCATGCTCTTTGTCCACCAGATGGTAGCGGGCACGGAAGGCCACCAAGTGGGCATAGTAGGCTGGCGCAGGGATGGAGACTGAGCGGGTACAGCGCACGTAAGTGTGGCACAACTGGTAGGTGAGCAGCTGGAAGTCATCAGCGGTGAAACAATTGTCGTCCCACAGTACATGGTAGTGGGAGGGCCGACTGGTGCCCTGGGAGAAGGGAATTGAGTGACGTGTTTAGTTTCCAACATGAAAAATCAGATCTCCACATTCATTTATTCAATTGATGAGCCTACAAGGAGTCTAGATTCTGTTAATTTTGACAATAGAAAAAGTGGCAGTAGCCTCTCCATTTGTGGCTATTTTTTCATTTTCAAAGTGCTAATCGTTACAATTACATTTTTTTTCTTCATCTATTAGACTGCCAACTGTGTGTGGTAGGGGGTAAAAACAGCAGAATAATGAACAACCTGTCCCATAATACCATGCAAAATACTACTGTTGCAGTGAGGAGATATCACTTCTTATTGACAAATCCGTGGACCAACACAATTTTTGGAAAAACCCAAAAGGGAGATTAGTGTGACACTAAAAATCTGTCTAATTACTTTTACGACAAAAACAGTTGGTGTTAATATTCTCTTTTTAAAACAAGAAAAGTTAAAGATCTGTCATCCTCAACTATGCAGAGCCTGGAGGCTTTTACAAATGAAATCTGTAAAAATCTGTGAAATCTGTGAAACAGACTAGGTGAAGAAGACGTTCGGTCCCACCTGTATTCCAGCGTGACTGCAGAGGTAAAAATCAAACTCGTAGGGATGTGTAATGTCCGTATCCACGGTAGTACCAGCTGGAATGTTTCCGCTACGTCCAACCTGCAAAGAGCAGAGTTAATGTCAGTTTGTCCCCACTTTTCAAAATCTCTATAAATAGAACGGAAAACTGAATGTTGAAAACGTAGAGAGGGTCGTATTTAGTCGTTAATGGAAATAATTAATAGTTTTGCGAAAGAGTTGACGGACTGAGCCAGGTCAGGGTCAATAGGTTTTGTGAGTATTTCCTAATCAACCAATTAAAAACTTAATGCTGAAAGCTACTTTTGCTTTTGTATCCAAGTGCCTTTTCTGCAAATAAGGTTGTTACGAGCGGAGACTTTACTCAGGGGGCCTTAAGTGCCACTCTGGAGCTCTAGGTTTGTGTTGTGTCCTAATGCTTTAATCGAATGTAATTACAGGGGTTAGGTGAATGAACAGTCCAATTGACAACACAGGTAATTAAGAAGGGCCCATTTCCAGTACTTAATGTGCTGACAGAGGGTTAAAAAAGGAAAATGGACCAACACATAACACACCATAATGATTTTAATGGACACCAGTGTTGTGCTTAAGGAAAGAGATTGTGTGGTATGTATTTGTTTGTTTGTGTGTTGTTGCAGTTGAGGTGGGCACTCACTCTCTCGTTGCGGTCAGCACAGAAGAGGCGTGTGTGATGGCGTTTTTGCACGACGATATAGGTGATGCCTGGCTGGTATTCTTTCTCCAGGCTGATACAGGCCTCGCGGATGGCCAGCAGCTCATAATACAGCACCTACGGAGGGATAGAAGCATAAACATTGCATATCTACTATGGTAAATCCCTCAAAATGGCCCGCGGATGGGTGGGAGAAGAGAAAAACATAAACTGGTGCTGACCTGTCTGAACTGGCCTTCAGAAACTCCATCCCTGTAGAAGATGATCCTGGTGGGCTTGTAGCGGGTCGACTTGTAGAATTGGATGAGCAGCTCCCGCACCATGGAGGCAAGGTCCTGGATAACCTCCTGCCTGGGTCTCTGCACCCGCACAGTGGCGCAGTACCTGCTGGGGTGGGCGTCCATGCTGCCCACCACCTAAGAAACGGAGGGGAAAAAACGACAGGAGGAGGATTAATAAGGGAGAAGTGCAAGAGCGAAAAAAGAAAGATGCCAATAGTGACAAGTACATTCAGCATCAGAAACAGATCTGCCAAAAGTCAAGAGGGAACCCACAGCTGCTATTGAGGGCTTCTTCCCGTCTCCAGCAGGTGGATGTGTTACATCTGCTCCCAAGAAGATGACTGGCTGCTGAAACACTGATGGTCTGTTGGATCACAGATGGAGCAAAGACTTAGAATCATAGGACTTTGTACTGCATGTACAGTGTTGCTATCGTTTTTATTTTTACACCGCGTGTTTTGACCACAGACTTCATAATACCAGGCTTTGGATAATAAATCAAATTTCACACAAACTTAAAGTGTTCTCCCAATTTTATATTCTGAAAATATATATTAGCAAGAAATAAAATGTAACATTTGTGAAGAGTTTTAGCAAGGCTGACCTTTGGTGAGGGACCAGAATGTTGTTGATGCCTCCCAGCTTCACGTTGATCTTGAGGCAGAGGTTGGAGAGGGTCTGAGGCGACGTCTTCACCACGTTCTTCACTTGGACACACTGTGTAGCCATGCCTAGGAGGGTGTCTCCCACACGCTTCACCTCGGCTATGGGTGGAAAACAGGCATCGAAGGTGAGCGTGGAAGGTTTCGTAGTTAGACACTCTAACTTAAATCATGTCTGAACTGCAGAAATCATAACATTGACAGGTCACCAAGTTTAAAAAATCTAGCCATGCAGGAAGTTTAGGATAGCGATGAGAACTCTTCCATTCATGTGTTGATGGAAAATATTTTGGCAGCCATCTAATTCTCAGGTATATTGCTTTTGTTTTGAATGTCATGATGCCAGTCTTTTTGAAGAGGCAGGTAGGTTTTAATTAATTGGTTCACAGTACTGTGCACCATATCAATTGGACTAGGACAGATCAGAATATGACCACTAACAGACAGTGAAGAGAAAAAACAGGGTAAACATGTAAATAAATTACTGGTTGTGCGTCTCCTAAAAAATAAGCTCATATTCCAAATCTAATATTTATGATTTGATTTCCCCCTAAATTAGGGGCGGCGTGGCACAGGAAGTAATGTGATCGTTCTTTTGGTTCGATGCCCTGCTCCTCCCTGCATGTCAAAGGGTCCTTCAGCAGTACACTGAAGCCCCACTTGACTCTGGAGGGGCAGCCTGGTCTCTTGCATAGATTCGTCTTCCTGTCTGTGTGTCCATTTGTGCGTGAATGAATGACTTGTGAGTTGCTTTGATAAGTCACTTATAAATGATTATCACTCACATTTTTGATTTCTGACTCGTGTTTAAATCTATAAATTCTTTTTTAAAACAACCGGTGGAGTATGGTTCTTCCGCTAGACTATTCATATGTATTTGAAAAGCTAACAAGAAGAGATGAATGTTTTTTAAACTAACCGTATACAGGAGTCTTTCCAGGCAAAATGACAATGATGAGCTGCAGGCCAGCGTAGGTGTTCTTCAAGTGTCTGAACATGGGCTCCACGCTGTCAGCTCCCTGTGCGTATTTACAGAAACATGGCTGTCCCTGGATGGGCATCCCTGCATCCTTAGAAATCTTGCGGAGCTGATCTGTGAAACCCCTACACACGGATAGAGTAAGAGGCAAGGAAAATCAGTCAAGAGAACAATGCTTTCCGGTCAAAGCTGGAGCCGGAAATCCACAATCCATGTAACCATTTATCTAACATACTCTAGGTGTTGTTGTTTTGATTCTGTAATGCTGAAAAATGGTTAAGGAGTGGGAGAGCTGGGCTGCTGCTGCTGCCTCTGTGACCAGAATAAGTGGTGGAAAAATGCATGGATGCTCCTATGAATGCCGAAAATCAAACTTTAAGGAGGGAACAAACGGTCATGTGGAGCTCAAATCATTTTTACAGGAATGCCAACAGTGTTAACCCTCCATACTGACAGGCTATCTTCAAAAATCAACCACCTGAGAGTGCTGCACCTAAATTTGTAACCTTCAACAGCGAAAACACAAAGAATGATTCTCACTTGAGGATCTCTTCACGACACTGCCTCTGAGTGGCAAAGCACGCGATGGCCCACATCTTGATCTCCACTCCCGTGTGGAACTGCTTCCCCCTCATGTCCCACACTCCGTGGCTGGGCGTGGCCACCGTGCGGTTCTGAAACAACAGTGCAGTTTCACCACATGTGGTCCTGATAATGCTAGCAGACACACACACACACACACACACACAATCAACACACACTCCCCATACGTACACACACTCTTCATCCATGCCAAAATACACAAAGAACACACACAGATTAAGACACAAAAATGCATGCACAACTAAATATTAAGTTTGATTCAATTGGAATTCATACCACAGTGTGATCTGCATAATGACGTCTTAATCATCAGAAATAGCACACACTCAAACCTACAAGAGTGAAGGTGTGTCTCCACGTCATTTATCATGACTTAAAGCGAAAGAGAAACATTCTGCACATTGAATTTCCTGCTTCAAAAATATTTATTTATTAAAGCATCATTCAGGTGAAAACCATAGAAGCAGGAAATTCTGTGTGGTGTTTCTCTTTTTCTGCTTTAAAACGTTTGTCCGGCACCTGATCCCAAAGTGGGACGGATGTGCAGAACAACTTGTTCGGATTATCAGGACTTGAAGACAGATGAGGTAAACAATGTTAATCCATACTGTGGTTCAGTCTCAATAAAGTTCCCTCTCCAATCACAAATCCCTTCTGATGCCAGACAAATGCTGGCTTGAATTTACAATGAAACTGTCCTGTAAAAGGCGGTAGTGGGCATTCGATCATCAGTTTAGTATTCCTTTTTATGCCAGAGATTCGAAAGATCAAAAGAGTGAAACTGGCTAGACTTCTAAAAGGAGCGGACGTAGCGTTTGATGTGACGTTTGTTTAAGAGGTGGTGAATCATGTGGGCACCGGGAATCAAAGGCTGGAATATCGAGACTCAACCACAGAGAAAAAGCCAAAAAAAGACAAACAAACAAAAAAAAACACTATCGAGGACAGACAGAAGCCAGTGAGTTAGTTCCCCTCAGAGACGGCGGAGCAGAAGCTGAGGGAGGACGCGTGTCAGACAAACAGAGAAAATGGGTGTGATTTAAAGGAAGGGTACCATAAAGTGCTCTGTGCTCACCCTGCCGCCGTATTGCAGCATGGGGGCGGGTAGCACACGCCCCGTCACGTGGGCCATCTCGTCGCGCACCTTGAATTGGAATTCCTGCACAAAGGGGTCTGCCTCGTAGTTGGCACTGCGCACCTGTAGGGAGGAGGGATGGGAGAACGGAGACAAAATGGTCAAGGAAGGAGGAGTTACTGATAAAGACCACAGCTTTGATCGTTGCTGTACAATACACTGGCACCTCTCCACCATGGGGCTGAAGCAGAGGCCTGCTTCGTTCTCCGCTGCACTAAAAGCCAACCTGAGCCAACACGAAGCAAGCCGAGGCTGAATAATTTATCTCACACATTTGAGGGTTATCTCCGAGAGACAAATCATTTGCTTGGAAGACCAAATTCTTTGAGATTTGGACAACTTGTGGAGATCGATTTTCTCCAACGATTTTTTGAACTCTGTCAGCACCACCAGACTTGGCATACATGTAATCAATCGAGCAGTTAATACTTTAACAGATTTTCAGTCCCTTCTGCAGAAACACCAGAGACCAGAGGCGGATGCTGATTGAAAAATATCGAGCTGCTCCACATTTTGTGTTGCTATACTGCAGAGGGAAACGTTTTGATTTGTACGAGGTATCGGTCCCGTTATAAAGTGTACATTTTATTCAGATGTCATGCATTTTATTGTTATTTTCCTGCATTTTTAGCATAATGAGCAATGTGGTAGATTAGGCATTTATTCATTCATTTGTATTGGCCAATATCACAAAATGTCTCAAAGGGCTTTACAGGTCCAGACAACAACAGTTCCTGACCCGGCCCAGACCTCTCTACAAAGACAATGAAAAAAGGCAATAAGCAGCCTTCTCTCACCTCACTCCAACCACATTACAACACGAGGTGAACAATCCAGTCCAGCAAGCAAAATGCCCAAAATAGTTTGTATTATGTACTTCTGACAGACACGTCTTATCTGCTTGTTTTGTCTTTTTCAATCTCCTAACCTCTGCCATTCCACCCTGGCATTTTCTCCAAAGTCTGCATCTAAATGAAAACTGCATCTAAATAAAAAAAGCACCACAGTGTTGTCGGCTGTTATTTCCTGTAAGCAGGTCCGTTCATTTTGCCCCTGAGTGCACAGATAGGGAGGACACGGTTTAATAAGGTAACAACAGGTTCTAAATGTGCACTGCTAATCTGATAGCGGCCGCAGTAATGTACGGCCTGTCAGTCTCGCCATAAACGATACACAGAAACAGTAGTGCAGCAGCCTCACACACATTAAAACCGTTATGACTCGGGCATTTTTTGCCCCCTGGGTAACCCTAACTTGTAATTGCCAAATGTGACGGAGGAGTAAATAAATGAGAATCTGGAGAAAACTAAATAAGCAACGCCTTCAAAACAATGTGATTTATTAATATAAAGATAAAACTTTATCTTGCCGCACAGGGGTAACTACTAATTATCTTAGAAAAAATGAAGATGCTCTTAAATCAAAAACTACAATTAGGATTAAAAG
This sequence comes from Brotula barbata, assembly GCA_900303265.1. Taxonomy (NCBI): domain Eukaryota; kingdom Metazoa; phylum Chordata; class Actinopteri; order Ophidiiformes; family Ophidiidae; genus Brotula; species Brotula barbata. The sequence continues at coordinate 26,634 of OMNV01011383.1, read as the reverse complement.
TAAATGTAAGTACTTAGTGTAGTAATATATACAAAAGATAAAGCTGGAGCTACAAATGTAAAATCAACAAACTGTAAAATGACAAAAAAAAAAAACAATTAAATATGCAAGTTGCATGCTGCCCAGTTTTTGTTGCTGCACTGTATAATTATTGTTTCTCATTTTTATTGACTTTTTTCTTTATTTTTACAATTCTTCCTTGCAGAAAGAGGAGGCGTTACAACAGTGTCAAGGTTGCTGGAAGGAAGGCATTTTACACAAAGATTGTGGTATCCAAATTCTTAATCAAGGAAAAATACTTAACATGATACTAAACTCAATCGATGGTTTTATAATGCTGATCATTTAAAGGTACCTGGACTTTGAATTAATCTAGGATTAGGTAAACGTTCTACCTTCTAGACTACAACTGGCAAACCCTAAGCTGATCCACAGCTCTAAAACCTTAACAGTCCATAACCGACAGATGCAAGTTATTTGGAAGCTTTGCTATAAAAACTATTTTAGAACACAATAAGCACGGCACAATGTCATTTAAGGATTCAAACAGAACTCCACCACTCACCAGCCTGCTGATCTCCTCCTGCCTGTCTGGTGCCGAGCGAGCCGTGGCTTTGATCATAGTGGAGGTCTGATTATCCGTCAGCTTCTTGATGCACCTTTGACCTGCTACAATATTACATACCTACAAGCGCACACAAACAAAAGTTGGATCAGAGACTGCAACACATATTCTTATCATCATTTATCCAGAAAATGACCGCAAGTGCCCTCCTCTATACAGGAGTTCATACAGAGAAACCAGAGAGCTGTCAGGCAGAAGAATGAGACTTTTCAAAGATGAATTCTTATGACAAAAAGAACATCGATGTCTATTGATGGAGCTCGTTATTTCTCACCTCCAGGGGCAGGTAGGTGTGCTTCTGCTCCTGGCCAACCTGTAGACAGGGCAAATGTGGGTACTTAAGCTGCAAGTTGTACTTCTCCCTGAAATACTGGGCTACGGTACGCTCTACAGTCTGGCCGTTCTCCAACTGCAGGGGGAACCTGGGCAGAGAAAGGAATACACTCATGTCACAAAGAATTAGATAGAATGTGTTTGTGGCATAATCTAACACCAGTAGTTAGTAGGTCACAGGCTACTGACTGACGAGGGCGTTATTTAAATAGCGATAGATGTATACATTGGCCTGGCTGCTTAATTAGGCAGAAATTAACACTGACACATTAAAAAGTATATACAAACAGATATTATAAATAAATGTTCCAATTCTCAGCAATTATCAGTTATCAGTCAGTCTCAATTGTTATAATATTAAAAAACAGCTTCATATTGGCTAGCGGCCGCTCTGATTACTATTAAATTGGTATTGTATTTGCCAATAAAAAAAAAAAACTCATATAAGTCATTCAATAATATTCAATTGATTAATTAATTAATAATATCAATTAATCCAGATTATCTATAGGACTGTATCAGTTGACGCACCATATTAAATGACTCACGCTGACTCAGAAATGACAGATTTCCCTAGTAACCACGATTTGTAACTGATGGTACGGTTCTGTTTCTTGAGAATTGGTGACAAATGGGCGGAAACGTCCTAACCAACATTTAAAATCCCAACTAAAAAACTAAAAAAACGTTGTTTTTTTGTATTTAGTTAGCGTTTACTGCCTGTATGGCTCATTTGTGATGGAAAGCCTTTCGTGGAAAGAAAACAAAACACAAGGTGTCAGATCGGCAGCCACACACAACGACTACTTGACTACTGGATGACTCATGTTGACTGCGTGGCTGTCGGATGAGTCAGCCTTTATCTGGCGAGGTGGTGAATTGGTGATCGCATCCTCTGTGGTCCGTCCTTCCCTCCCCCAACCCATCCACACACTCCACCCATAGTCTCCTGTTCCCTTATCCCGGATGCTGACTCACGTTTGATGGCTGGCAGGCCTGCGGGTCACATTGCAGACGCGGTACTTCCTCCGCATGGTTCCACAGTGCGTCACCTCCACCTTCAGACCTGTTGAGAGGCAAAAATTGATCGATTGGTACAAAAACGTTGTGCGCATTGCCTTGACATGCCCGCCAATATGCACCAATTCTCTCTTTGACTCACACACACACACACACACACAAATTTATACATACATTTATCAAGAAATTCTCATCACGCGTCCATCCTCACCTTTTATTTCTTTGGTGAATTTGACCCGGTGGGAGTCTGTGAGAGGGCGAGGCTGCTCATCTATGTTGTGGATGTCCAAAACTTCACACATAAACTGGATGACTGGCTGGGCCTTGTAGAATGCAGTGGCTGACACTGTAAGATAATTGGAAACCTACTGAACTCTTATTCCATCGTCACAGAGCACCGACTTATCAACCTGAAAACGTTCAAACTGTAGTTTTGAGTTTTGTTAGTGCTTTGCAAACCTTCAGCCACAAAGTGACCTGTAAAGAATATTTACAGTGGGAGTTGACAATAATTTACAATTCAGTTATGACACTGACTGCAAAATGAGCAACGGCAAAGACTGTTGTTTTATTTGGAAATTTTCACTACATAAATTGGGCTCTAGTGGCAAAAAAAATGCAATGCCTGCAATAATAAAGCCCTTATTTAATCATTATGAGCGCTAACAAAGCCCCCTGGGTTTGCCTGTTGTGAAATTTAATTTAAACTTCAATTGATTTGTTTTTTCCCCCATTATTGCCTGACCTTAGGCAATGAAGATCAACAAATAGTTTACACACACACACAAACACACACACACACACACACACACACACACACACACCTGTTACCTGACTATACTTGAACTGTTGATGGTTTTCAGAGAATATTTCTTTCCTTATCAAAAGTTGGAAAGTTTCTTACAATATTAGTTACAATCTACTGGTTCACCCAGTGGCCCAGGTAGTCTTGTTTGGACTTTGGATGGACATCAGACCAGTGACATGAATAGAGGCCAATAAGATGATAAAAAGAAATACAGGTATGTAGATGAAAGGATTAGACAAAAATTAAACATTGAGTGAGAGAGCGAAGCCGTGAGTAGCACATGTCCCTTCATAATACGGGTTACACTTATGTTTTGCCCCATTAGACATGAAGGCTGTTCACTGGTGGCAGGAAATGACATCACTCTACACTGTCCCCACGCATTGCATTTTATTTCATTTCTTCTCCCACATATGGCATCCTGAGGTAGTGTTTGTGTGTCTCGCTCATACATACAGGCGAGTGAGCAAACCATCTTGTTGTTAGAGAGCATATGGAAGACCTGGTGGGGATAAGGGGAGGGGGAAGCAAATGATTTCCAAGTTTGAGAGGGCGGGAAAATGAAAGAGTGGGAGAGGGAAAGAGAAGAGAGATCCAAGCAGAGAGAGAGAGGCTCCAAGCACTTAGAGCAAAACAAAAGCTACTTCAACAAAATGCTCCACACATCTACCCTCATGACCCCAGAAACACCCACGAGTCTCTCTCCAGCAGGCACATCCGTATGCGAACACGCACACACTCATACAGACACACATGCACAAGCTGCCCTCTGTCTCCACAGCAACCGACAAGTCAGTTCCCATACAACGAAGCACCGACCTTCCACTAAGTTCCACAGACACAAACATGTTCTCACTCTCTCTCACACACAGACACACAAAGGGGGTTGGTCTCCAAAATCTTCTGCAGTGCGCATGTGGCAAAACGCATTCTCCGCCAACCACTCTGCCACATTTGTCCACAAACAGAAACAGACTACACACTATTCCAAGTCATCAAAGGGAGCTTTTCTAGAAACAGGGATCTGGTGCCAGGGTCAATTTCCGAGTTGGATCTTGATCCTTTCCAAACAACTAGCTCTAAGCTGGCAGAAGTGACTACATTTGGACCCCTCAAATCTGTTTTAAAGTCACTGAAGTGGTAATATCATCACCAAGTAAATCTAAACCCATTCCCAAATGGGAGGAGCCAGGAGAGCTCTGAGTTTTGACTTGAGGAAGAGACTTCATGATCAGTTTAGGGTCCTCAAGACAAAAATGAATTTGGACGTTCGCAGAGTAAAGGCAAGCAGAGCACTTGATAAACAGATTATATGGAAAAGAATGAAAAGAATGGAGTGACATTTGTCTTACACTGTTGATGACATTGAGGTATTCAGTGAGGGACAGGAACAATCCTTGATGATGTTACATTGTCAGAATTTATGTCTTTAACATGTTAACAGGATCTGCCACAGTGGTTATTGTTATGGGCTTGTTGCTAGGAGACTCTCACATCTGGTTATTAAACTATTGTTTCCGGAGAAGTGGCCTCTTTTGACAGAAAAGTTTGCAAAGTTTCCAGTGGCAGCTCCAGTTTTTAAGTACATGAAAAAGCCTTGGAAATGTGCTGCATCCTCCGACCGGCTCTACTGTGTATGCGCAACATCCTCATCAGGCCCAGTTTGGCAAATTAAGCATGCCAGGTATAGGTATGCCCATTACACTTCCTCAAAGTTGACACTCGGAGAAAGTCCATGGCTCAAGTATGGATCATGGATCTGTAGCATTCCAATCCATCCGTTTAGCTCTTAAAATGTCATTTCCTCTTGCTCTAAACCACGTGAAAGGGACAAGAATTTCTATGTGGTTGCACAGAAGAGAACAAATAAATCGAACAATTTCACTCATCTGCTGTTTTATCCTTAATTTGTTTTTGGCAAGCTAAGCAATGGGGCCAGATGTTGTATTTAATAAAATGGTGACCGTGGTGAGGTTGTGGGGCAATATACAGCAGTGAGGGGCCGTCGCAGCAACAAACGCTGACATTTGACTCTCACCATCAATGTTGAGCATCATCTTCCACATGGCAGGGCGGACAGATTGGTGGAAGCCAAACCACACCTCCCTCCCACCACCCAGCGGATGGTCGTAGCCCTCCGGAGCGGAGAAGAAGGAACGGCCCACCGGAGTGTACCTAGATAGGGAGAGGAAAGGGAGGAGATTACAGGAAATTTATTTGTTGATACATCCTGAAGTCTTAATCTAGGTCAACATGTGTTACACAGTTTGACATTGGGCAGCTTTTCAATATGACCTTAAAATACACAAGCGACATGAGACAATGGGACAATACTGAGCGCATGACCCCAATTGAACTCTTATTACTCTGAACAGGAGGACCATTAATAACTGTAGAATCTGTAGACCTGGACTCACCAGACTGATCTGTCATCATGACAAAGCAACACAGTGCCACAGGCGCGCAATATGAACGTAGCATGCACTGTGTCAATAGAGCTACTTTTTAATAACGCAGAGGAAGAGGGGTCCTATCAAAGCACTGTTGATATTGTGTTCATCTTGCTGGGGATTATCAAACTGATAGAGAATGGAAAATGGTATTAGGTCAAGTTCGACAGTGCGAGATTACACGGAAGCCATCTTTGATTTCCGTTGGGATCACGGTGCTGATATCAGCGTCGCTATGACAAAACAAATAGATTTAGTCTGCTATCAGAGGGATCGTTTCTTACAGTGTTTGGTTTCTCACGTTTCATCGAGTTCATCGAGTTTGGTGACTTAAGATGAAGGTAGGGAGGGCGGCTAAGGATAAAAGGCCTGTTTCTTCTTGCCTGAAATTCAATCGGGAATTTTAAACAAATGACGAAAACACAAGCCACTTAAGCGCAAAAAGCTCCCCTGAATAAATGGCTGTAACGTCATAAGCCATTAAGGATGAATTCAAAATTGTCCTGAATCAATGTGAACGAATGATAAAGCAGAGCTGAATGTAACTCATTTGCATTACAATATCGATATAAGGTATCGACATGTTTTCTGGCTGTAATCGTGAAAGGACAGTATGAATTTGTGAAGTTCTTCACTGCTAGGAACACGGGTCAAACCTCCTGCAAGTAATTCTACAAGCAAAAACTACGGCCTCAGCTGCAAAGTAGAGCTTCCAGAGGCAATACAGGCAACGAAATGTCATGACATATGCAGCTGCAGATCCTCTTCTGTTGAGATGTTAAGATATTAATTTTTCTATCTGTCAAGGTGCCCTCCGTTGTGTTTAAATGCCTCAAATTTCAGTCAGTGGGTAAAAAGTGCTCCAGAAAAAAATCATTTTTTCTACCCAGAGTGAAAGATTTTATTTTAATTTTGCTTGCCCAGCATGAAATCAGAGAGACAACATTGATGTCAGATATTTGGGACATAATTACGGTATGTAGTCACAAGGGAATAAATAGTAGCACTGCTCTATAGTTGTGGAATAAATGAGGGAAAACGCAGTACTGCCCACTTCTGGTGAGAAAAATGGGCCACGTGACACTCACTTCATGGAAGGCAGGTGTCGCAAGACCACGTCCACTGCATGTACAGGATTGGTGCTGATGGGCTTGTCCAACTCCAGGGGTTCGGGCATGCTGCGGCCAGTTAGCACCTCGTGCAGCATGTGCCAGCTTACCAGAGACACAAACTTGATGGAAACTTTGAAGGGACGATCCTTCCCTCCCTCACCCGGCAGAGTGACGTCGAGGTCAACCTGTGGGAGGGAATGAAAACAGCTGTTGGCATGCGTGTGTGTGTGTGTGTGACTGTGTGACTGTGTGCCTGTGGAGGAGTACTAGCGTGAGTGTGGTTTTGTGTATTCTTCCGGCTCACCCCTGTGGGCGCCACAGGCAGTGGGTTGGCTGTGTACAGGCTCCTCTTTCCATCGTAGACTGGCCTGCGATCCCCAAAGATTGTCACCTTGAAGTGCTGTACCATGGAGTCCACCACCTCCCTGCACAACAAGCAGAAACAGGATATGGAAACTAAAATCGTGTGATTTAAATGTTGGGGATTAAATACCCAAAGCGACCAACATGTCAAGGCTATGGACTTCCTGTATCCTCACAAATCAACGGGGTCGTCACAGTATTACCTGTTGACTCGCCGTGGGCACTTGTCAGGCTTGATGTCTACCTCGTAAAGGTAGACATCCATCTTGGGGATCTCCACCTGGAAGCAGTTGGCCAGCAGCTTGATGGGCTTCCCCATGGTGCCATAGCCAGGCCGCCGCGGCATGGCGAACAGGGACTGGGCCCCAACGGCTCCTAAGAGGTAAAAAAAGGAAAAGAAAACAGATACACTGAATGTGAGCTCATCCTTCATAGGACACCATACAATACATGGTACAAATGAACAGTCCCAGCTGAATCTAAACGTAGTATATATTTTGAAGAATAACCTTAACAACAAGGCAACGCTTCTCTATTGTCAGGGGAGAATGCCAGTAAAAAACATAATATTTCAAAGATTGCCCAACACAAATACGGGCTTCCTTCATATTTGTAATATAAGTGTACCATCACGTTTCTATAACATGTCCGCCTTACTGAAAAGCACAGAAGTGATATAGAGGTACGGTGGCAGGGGAATAAAAATGATGAATAAACCAGAGCTGCAAACACTGAGAATTTCATAGTGCACCAAATATAAAGCAAGCAACTGCACAAATATACTGCATTAACACGTACAGTATATGGTACACCGACAAAGAGACACACACACACACACTACCTTCTAATTTAACTCTTATTTCTATGTATCAAAAGAATTATACTCAAAATAATTAACCACAGTGCTTGTGAGTTTTTGAAGATTTTGTACTTAAGTGGAGCATAAATATTTTTGCAAATTATTAATTTTGCTGGGGAACCCCTCTGGCACATTCATCACAGGTTTGAATCCTATCTGTGCCCTTTGCTGCGTCTCTCTCTCTCTGTTCCCTGTTCTTCCTGTCTCTGTCTGTCTCTCAACCGTCATACAAATCTGAATGAAAATCTAAATTCTAATCCATTACGTCTATTCTAAATGTTTTCACTTTGCAGACTGAGCGATGGACATAAGAGTAAAGGAAAATAGTTTGATTTTTATTTAAGTCAAGTCCAGTATCACATCCAAAGTCCCACAGGGAATTACAGGACCTCATAACGATAACGGATCTTGGCTCAGCCAAAAGATCTCAATGAAGACAAGGAAAAACTCCCCAAAAAACTATAACACAGAGGAAAAAAGAAACCAACAACAGGAGAGGAAATTCAAAGAGAGCTTTTGACTCCTCCAACCGTCAGGTGTGCAACAGGAGCCGAATGTGTGTTGAATTAATTACACAGAAATTAAATAACAATGTAGGAAAATAACATGAAAACCTGAGACCTGCTTTAGAATAAGAATCTCAAGTTCATACAGATGTGGTCAAAGTCCTGACATTTTGGAATAAAATTTGAGTATGTGACAGATTTTCTCTTTATTTACAGATTTACTCTGTACGCCGTACAAATAAAGTTAAATCAGAACACTACGTCGAGGATTCTTGACTGTTCTTTTAATGCAGGGTGTCAACACTAAAATACTATTTTCCTGACGTAATTCAATAACAACAATAATAAAAATACTAACCAAATATGTGTTGTAGTCCTGACAAATCTCCAGTGGTTTTACCGACCCACTTGAGATCAAACGGGGCTGCGTGAGGCCCTTGAAATAAAATGAGTCTGACATTCCCGTTGTAATGTGTCCTCCAAAGTTCAAGCTTCATTTTGTCACAACCGAGGCTCGCATTTCGTATCACGCACAAGAAAAGAAACGGTTCTCCCAATATTGGATGGACTAACCTCGTGACGATATAGAATTTATCCTACCCTTATGAAACAGCCAACCACAGATCAGTTGGGACTCATCCTGTTTCCAGTGTATTGTTTGTGTTCCTCCACAACTTTGTCAGTCGCTAACGTTACCACATGCCTGATGTCCTGCAGTTTCTACCCCAAAAAAACTGAAATGTGTCATTGATAAATGAAAGTCCAAGTTGAGGGTGATTCATCACCTACTTGACTCACTGGCTCGCCTGCGTGGGTGATGTTGGGTTGTAGGGCCCTGCTGAGGGGAAGAAGCTAATAAAAGCCTCCCCATAACTGAACAGAAACCTTCTGTGTGGTAACACCAGACGCCGTGAGCAACCGTGTTTGTTTACACTCAAGTCTTGGAAGTTATGTGCTTTCTACCCTGCCCCATTTTTTCTGTATCTTCTGGTGTGGCGTGCCATGCTGGGTGGATGGCCGCTGAGGGCTTGCTGCTTAAAGTAGCCTGTTGGAGTTAAAAAAAAAAAGTCTTTTGTAATGGTAATTCCCATGGGGCCCTGAGTGAAATATGTGAGGTAAAACCAGTGTCTCACACGGTAAAGTAGGAGAAGAATGCAAATGGTGATCTAATAATGTTAAGTCCCAGTAAAGCTTTATTAAGGCTGCAGAGACAGGCTTACTTCCAAAGGATATCAATGTGTCTAAACGTGTGATTCTATTACGTTAGGGACAAATAACAGATACAATCTAATTGTTACTCAGAGAAAATTTTCCTCTACTGCCAAGGGTTTGGTGAAGCCAGCGAGGGAGGAGTAGGACGACAGCGGGGAGTGGCAGAGGGCTTGGTGTTTTCCTGCTTTCGTCTGTGTCCCACTGCTGGCTTCGGTTCAGCATGATTCACACACTCACTATGAGCTGAAAACTACAGCTGAGCGTCCTGCTATTGGATTCAGCTACACAAGAAACACTAAGTTTGTGTCTTATGTTTGTGGCTTTACCGAATGAGAGGAAAAAAAAATCTGTTGGTTTAAGATTTAGCTCCGGTGTTAAACCCACACATCAACATACATTAAGCACAGACTTTCATTTCCCGTATTAAAAAGGGGCAAAACGTTCAACTTAACACGCACACACACAGACACACACACACAGAGATACACCTAGAGAGATTACAATTTTTTTTTTTTTTAAACAGAAGCATAAACATCGGTAAATAATACCCAATATAGGTAATTAGAGTGATGAAATAGGTAACCCGAGTAGAACAGAACCTCCAAAATGTGTGTCCTTGCGAAACATGATAGCACTGATAAATGTAAGAGACCAGACAACTGTACTGCTGTATCTGCTGCTGTTAATGTGAAAAGATGCAAAATAGGGCATTAAAACAAACATGCTGTGAGGACTAAACACACACAGTTTGTACGTTTAGAAGAAAAAAAAAAGGAAAAAAAGAAAAATCTAAATGTGATAGTGCAACCCATATTGTTATAACTATTTGAAGTGCTGTTATCTTCTCCTACTATGTTGATGAGATGCCCTTGTTACAGTAAAAAGATTCTAGATTCTAGATTAGATACAATACTCCTATTCTGGATTCTCAGTGTTAAAAACGTACATGATTTTAATGCTAAATGTACCTGGGTCACCTATTTTCAGTGCGGCTCTTTCGTGTGCACTCCCTCACTACGAGGAAAGGACAACCAAGCTGTCATGATGACACCAGTTTGGTATGTATTCTTGGGAAATGCATCGATGAAAAAACTACAACAGCAATTAAAAGGAGTCGATAACTCTCCAATGTAAGATATACTTTACCACATTACGTTTGGCTCATACACTAGCATATTTTTTGTGGTTACTGGATAGCACATTTACAATCTCATCTGGCAGAATGCCAACTTCCTCACGAGACCCATGGGGTAGCTGTAGGGTTACCATAATTACCCCAGCCTTGCACTGCAGGCATCCTACCTCTACCATAATTTGGAGCGCTCCTCACACACAACGTGAAATATTTAAATCAATCACAACTTCATGCGACATCGACATGTGGTGAAATTGCAATTCTGATTGAGATTTGATTGAAAGTGCAGCATTAGCGTGAGCTGAATCAAAACACTGACCATCGTAAAATCTGGCTCCACCCATTTTTAATCTTCCTGCCATTATGGGAGATTTTTGGACATTCTACTGCTGGCAGGAATGCTTTGAGCATTTGTGATCGTCTGGGTTATTAAGTTGACCCTTCCTCTGCATATTTGTTTACGAGTTAACGGGAAAATTTTTTTTGATAAACGTCTAGTGGCTGTTCCACTTTGGCTTCAGCTTTGAGCATTGGTGGCTGCTGATTGCTCTGAATACAGATGGGACTTTATCGCGCACGGAACAGACATCACGTTGCAATGTTGAAACAGTCATAATCCAGTCACACAGGTGTTTTTACAGCATGTTCAGAATATAGCCACTGTGTCCCTGACCATTTGGCAACACATCATGTACGTCTCTCCTCCTCGGGGGATGTTTGTCTCTGTCTCCTCCACAACCAGACATAACAAAGGAGCTTGTCCTTAGACAAGGAGTTCTGAATAATGGCCTCAACAGGGGAGCTTTTCCCAGCTTACGTAGTTCACTGTGTACACTAATAATATCTATGAGTAGGCATGTGCAGTGTCATTACATCTGCATCAACTTCAGCTTAAAAGACATTGTTTGGGCTTTTGCGGTGTGTAGGAAGCTTTCCAAAGAGGCGCACAGGAACAACCATGTTCAGCAAGTCTGAACACTGATAACTCATTACAGAGCAGTGTGGGTTTCTTTGGATGGTGATGTGCTGTAACTGGTTATGACAAGTAATGAAAACTCCACAGCATTGTAGTGGAATCGCATCAAAGCCTCAACTATCTAAGCAGTGAAAGTATAATGAATGGTTCAAGGAAACCCACCCCCCCTTCCTGAGTTAAACTCAAGAACTGTGTGTGTATAAGAGTATGTGTGTGTGTGTGTGTGTGTAAGTGCTCAGATGATTACAGGAAGGATATGCTTCAGCAAACAGAAGAGAGAAGAATCTGTCTTCCCTCTGTCTCTGTACTGACTTCTTATTTCCTGAGCTGATACATACTGAGGGCGTCAATACAATGTCATTTTCGCACTTCAGCTGCATATGTAAAGGATAATGCGTTGCCTGTCAAGGTTTATTCCATGATTATCACCTGCTGACGATACATTATCCTATTAATCATATAGATACAAGCCATATTTTCATACAAAGACGTATTTTCACGCAATACAAACACTTTAAATCAATCTATTCACAACTGTGCCGCTACGTGAACAATGGCAACACAATCGGACCTATAAGCTAGCTAAATAGCACCCACCTATTTAGAGTTAAGATAAATCTAGATACGTTTTCATTTCCACTGTGAAATGAAAACATAATGAATGGGGCATCCGTCTGGATGTTGATGTCTTTTTGCTTTCCAGTTTGAAAAACTGACAACTTATTGTTGGGTAATGACAAGAAGACAGAAGCACTTTGTAGCTAGCTAGGAATGCTGGCACCTGCAGCCAACTCTTGGCGTAGTGACACGAAGCTTGGCTATATGAAACACCATTATTGTTGCCTGCATTATCAAGTTCAGCTATTTAAGAATTAAAACAAAAGAAGAATGCTACGATTTACCAGTCAGAGCTGTATAATACTGGGAATTTGTGCAAATCGGGCATACTGCAGGTTTTTGCAGGTAAACACAGTGGTATATATGTGGCCATTGGAGCAATAACAGAATTCACACAAAAAATGGAAACATCAAAACAAATATTTCTCATGTAAGCAACCATGTGAGGTCGGAATAGGCTTTTTTTATACAAAACAAGAGACTGCAACGCTTTTCTTAGCTTATGATCAGTCTGCTGAAGTATTCCACCAATGTGAACCCATTTGACTTTTTGCTTTGCAACACAACCACACTGTACACACTGGGCTGGGAGCCAGAATAACTGGATAGTAAGAAGCTAGGCTGACATCCAGACCCTGCTTACCGCCCAGCCAACTCCTCCTAATATACAAACGTCCACACTGCCAACGAGTCACACACACAACACACAGACACACACAATACAGCTGTTGTGCTTCTAATCCAGAGAGGCCTGCACTGTGGGAACAGGGTGAGTTCTCTCGGTGGTGAGGCACAATGGCATCAGTCACAGCATGCAGAATTTACACACACACGCACACTCACGCACACACCGAATCCAGAAATACTGATTGCTGGCAAGGAGGGCTTGATGCACGGCACATGCAGCTAACCTCCCCCCCTTCTAGTCCCTCATTCACCTCTGAGTGTTGCCTCAGGCACCCATGGGAGTCGCTGCCACTCTCACTGCCACAGATAAACAAGAGCGGGGAGCCACATACTGACAAGCTGACAAGGGCCCGGTCAGTCACAACAACATGCAAAACTGTCCAAATCTCCCTCAGGGAAAACCTGAAGTGCAATCAGCCAATATGTGCGTGTGTGTGTGTGTCTCTGTGTGTGAGAGAGAGAGAGAGAGAGAGAATGACAGAGAGAGGGAACAAAAGGAAGACAGAGACAAGAGTGTCGCTCTGCTGGAGTCTATGTAGCAGTGGGTGAAGGGATATGAGGAGGATAAGGAATCCACCTTACAGGCGGAGAGAAGCCAGTTGGAAGTCAACAGCAGCACAGCAGACTTTAACTACAGATTCACACGTGTAAATCGAATTTCCTTCTTACTCGGAACTCAGTCCGAGCGAGAGGCACGGCGGCCTACGCTGATTGGCTGCTGACAGGGGCCTTAACGTCTATGTGGTTGTTTTGCTTAGCTGTGTCGTGAGCGGTTGCTATGGTTATATGTACACGTTGATTGTACACAACGGCATCATCAAAGAAACTCTGCATTCCAACCTGGCAACTGACACGAAGAGAATCGATGGCAATGCAATGTACTCCGTCAGGTCATATTAATGTGTAAATGTGTAGACAACAGCAAGTGCACAACCACCATGCAGATACTTGTTCAGACAAAAACACAACAAAATTGGTGATCTAATTACTGAAATGGTTGCCTAGAGATCCAGCCAATTTCAAAGTGTGAGGATGCTGAATTTAATTTAGTTAATGACTTTTTTTGAACCTGCAGAGAGACCATTCCCTCTGGGGTCTAATTGTCGTCATTATTGTTACTGTTCATTCTGAAGATATTCGCCATTGGCTTAGCAGGTGCATAGTCTGTATACAGATCCACCGAACACAATCCACAAACACAATGATCGCTGTAAGATAGCAGGCTCAAATCCTGAACAACGGTTTCTCTGGTACTGATTTCTGATGCTGATTTTAGTATGTGTGTGGATAGGGGTGGTCTTCAGGAAGAGTGTTGCTGCAGGAGGACTGCAATTACCTCTCAAAGCTATTATGGAATAATGAAAAGAGATCTTTGGAATCCTTCCGTTTGCCAGTGATAAACAGGCAGACTTCTGTCTGTCCTGTGGCGGTTACCCCCTTACACACACACACACACACACACACACACACACACACATTCCAATGACACGATAACTCCAGGTCATTCATCTGCTCTTTCAATCAAGATCGCAGCTTGGCATAGATTTAAAGATTGGATCTTGTTCTCATACGTGCACTTCTTGGTCTTTATTGTGTGTTTGCCCCAGGTTTGGCTAGATATGGAATGTGTAGAGTTTCACTTGCAAATTACAAATGGCTAGAAGTCTCCATCCATAACTTTTTTTATGCACAGTCTAAATTAGCATCCAAAATAGAAACAGTGCTAAACATCCATAACGTGGAATTGTCACATCAATAAACAGTTGCCTGCTTATTCAGCGGCTGAGGGAAACATTTGTGATAAACAAACATTGTGTTACATATATTTTTGCTTGTTCTGCTGCAGACAAAGCAGCTGCATCTTGCTGCCACTCATTATTACATGCCTTGAATTTGCCACAATGCTCAAAACATAAACACAGCTGAGCTGAGGGTTCAAGTATCACTTTGGATTTTGCTTCTTTTTTTTGCACAAGCCTGATGTGCTCAATATTAAAGTGCAGTAGTCTTCATAATTCCTATGCTTGGAGTCAAATAGATGTTATTTATCCGTCTGCAGTACGTGAAGATGACAAGCTTGGCCTGGCCTGCCATATTTGATGGAGACATGGGAGAGGGTGGCTTTCTGTGTTGGGTTCTGACTTCATCAGCATCAGCATCAGCTGGGGCTGTGGTTATATTTAGCGTGATCTCTACCCAGCTGGGTCGGGGAGTTTGTTGAATCAACGTACTGGTGCCACTTCAGAAGTCACTGCCAAACATAAAAAAGAGTGGAAGGGCCCAGGTCATCGAGTTACCCAGGAGGCATAGCATGTATTCACAACAGCCACATGCAATCACTCTATGTCACTCTTTCTCTCTGTGTCTCGTCACTGTCTGCCCAACAGATGCAAAAGATCCTCCAAACTGAATATACAGTGGAAGAAATCCCACAGTGCCTGTGGATTCAGAAGATTATCTCATACTTTAAAATGTTACTTTAAAGTCTTACACCAGTCACGTTAGTTATTGGAAATTATCCTCTATCAACAAAGTCACAAAGCTTATGCAACATTTGGACAGAAACAACTACGTCCAACATCTGCCTCAATCTTCTCTGTGAAACATCAAATCATATGCCAGGGAGGTGAAAAAAGAGAGCAAGGATGGAGAACTGTTTTCTCAAAGCATTACTTGACTCTGCTATGCAAGCAGCAGATCCTGGTTGGCAACATTTTGTGCTCGTCTGGATGTGCCTTTAGCTACAGTTTTCTAGCTGTGGCTGACTGACAACACTCGCCACCCACTCTGCACTGTTTCAGCAAATAATGGCGTGACTGATGTGTGGATGAGCTGAGAATGATGGGTTGTTAGTCATGCACAGATGAGCTAAACCTAAAATCCTCTGGGCAGGTCTTTGCTTCTTAATATGATTAAAAAATGGATAGGTGCTCCTGTTATGTGAGGCTGCATCCAGTCACTGCTGCTGAAATCATCTGTTGTTTCAGTCTGTATATCACTAACTTATATTACCACAGCTCTGCATTTATCGCAGCGCTACACTGGAAACTGGAGCTCGATGCATCTGATATATAAAGCATGCATTTCATGTTGAGCTTTTGCATTTTTTCAGTATTTTTGCTTTCCAATATTTTGATATTTTTGTTTTTGTGTGGATGGATGTACCTGTCAGAATGGTGACCCTTTGTACGATCCAGATAGATAAATAGATGGATGGATGGATAGATAGACAGACAGACAGACAGACAGACAGATAGAATGATAGATAGATGGATGGATAGATAGATAGATAGATAGATAGATAGATAGATAGATAGATAGATGGATGGATGGATGGATGGATGGATGGATGGATGGATAGATAGATAGATAGATAGATAGATAGATAGCTAACAATAACAAAATAATTAAAAAATAATACAATATATAATTTATATATAATAATAACTTCCAGGTCTAACTAAGTTGTTAGACATTTATCTAGCTGGATATCTGTGCATGTATGATGTATAATATCTGCTCAGTATGCGTATCAAGGCCTCCTCCCTGTGACAGCCGTATCATGGATAACTTCAAATTTGATTTCTGTGTCATTTTTATAGTAGCATTACTGGACCGTGTCGGTGGACATCCAAACAATATCCACGGAGCGTCAACATTTTTGCAAGTTTCTTTGTTGTTCTAAATGACACTGTAGAGCAGAGTCAATGTGCTACAGTCAATAATTATTTATGAAGTTGGGGAATGTTTGACCGGAGGGGAGCTGGAATGAGCTGGGACAAAATGAGAGGATTTAGGAGAGAACACATGCAGTATTGGAAGGCTGGAAGGGCCCTGGGCGTTTAAGGTGCGGTGACAGCAGACTTGATGAAGGGGGCGGACACAGTAATACTGACAGTGAAGAACTGAGAAACCCGACGGGAAGTGAAATTTGGGAAACGGTGAGAAAGAGGCAGAAGACTTAACACCCATCTGCTGCCTGCCAGCTTGTCATTATAAAAGCAGCCAACCAAATCCATGCGTCATCTATGGAGTATTGTTCCATTTTATAATTCGCCGCTTACATTTACACCACCAACAGTTTAACAACTTCACCCTTTTTATTGATAAATATTAAATGTTCCCATACAAACAGCAACAAATAGAAATTCCACTGCTGGTCCATAAAAATGACAGAGGGGGGTTACATGTCTCTGAAATGTACTGAGTGTACTGTCAGACCTTTTATTATGTAATTAAAGTATTATCAAATTAAAACAGAACATTATCATCCATCACGAGTGGCCTCTGCTCCTTTTTGAACCTCATTACTAACGGGCGATGCTTGTAAGCAGCAGAGCTTTTACTCTATCAAGTATCTTACTAATTACAGTGTATATATTCAAGCCGCTCTGGCCACAAGCCAAGAGGCTAGAAAGACAGTCTGTCAAGCATTCGGCTCGTTCAAGCCCCCCGTGTTGGCAAACGCACACTTGGCACATGGAGGGCCCGGAGATTCGACAGAGGAAGCATCACTGCACTCGGGCAGTGGAGTTTTGTTTTTCCTCGTCCATTATTTTCCATGTGAGGACACCTTTCAGGTTGCGTCTCCACTCTTTGGCTCCTTACCACAGGCAAAAAGGAAACCTATGTACCAATTATCAGCTAAATCTGGTTGGTGGACTTAATGCCGTCAACCTTTTAATCTGCGCGGTAACCTCCATTTGACCGGTTTTCATAAACATTGGGGAATTGTTTAAAATTCTATTGAAAAGCCAGAGCTTTACAAATATCCTGAATATATCAGGATGCATTCTGGGGAAATCTGTATCAGATAATATCCAACATATCTAGAAATTGAAATTGATTAGGGGATTTTTAATTAGCAGTTCTCTAGGAATTATGAGATTTTATCTGCACAGTATACTGAGGTGTCCTTCAAATAACATGCTGCCATAATGGTGGATGGATGGATGGATGGATGGATGGGTGGATGGAAGGATGGATGGACGGACGGATGGACGGACGGATGGATGGATGGATGGAAGGATGGATGGATGGATGGATGGATGGACGGATGGATGATAGATCGATAGATAGATAGATAGATAGATAGATAGATGGACAGACGGACAGACAGACAGACAGATAGAAAGACAGATACTTTATTAATCCCGAAGAAAATTCCAGCCATCCAGTAGCTAACAATGACAATATATATACAGTATATATACAGTATATATATATATATATATATATATATATACAAATATAATATAAAACTGCTATTTTTTTTAATGACTTTTTAATGAAAAATCTACTTTGTCACATTGAAGTCTT
>OMNV01011381.1:0-10367 GCA_900303265.1 Brotula barbata | reverse complement strand
TTTTCTCTTTTGAAATAAGTCCTAATCCATCACGTATTGCCCTGTCCTGGCCACAGCATGGCACTCTCCAAATTGAAATGTGACCTCCTTTCCTAACAGGTTTACTCCCTCCCGTGACATTTTGAGCCAATTCCTCCCACCGAAGCGTGATGCGAGACCCTCCCCGTCTCGCCGCCACCCCTCTCCTTGTATTTAGATTTCAGGATGAATCCCACCCGTGACAAACCGATCACACATGCCCATCAGTGAACGAGCGGGCACGGTGGGGGGTTGGGGAGAGCTTTCGTCGAAATCAAACACGACCAGACCAAAATAGGTCCCCTTCCCTCCGTACTCCTTCTTCTTTTCTTTTTTTATCGCAAGGCCCCCTCTCTAGAAGATCCCCGCTGGGTGGTTGGTCTTCCCAGTCAACCTTGAGACTGACATCAGCGTAGCCATCTCATTACTCTCCAAGGGATCTGAGAGGTCAGCCCTATCAAGCGGAGTGGTGCTATAAAATAAATTGAATGCTCCACTGAGGCAAATGTTGAAGGTGATGGACAGAGAAGGCCCCTGCTCAGAACCACAACTCTCTCCGGCTCCCCCGGGTTCTGTCGACTGGGACCTGGACTGAGCAGCTGGATGACTGCCTGGTCGGCTCGGAAAAGGTTGCAATCAGAATTAAACATGAGCCGCCCGGACGGTGGGGTATGTTGGCCATCCGTCACTCTCTGCGGCTCAGATAGCTACCTGTGCACGTCCGGAGGGCCTGTCAGGTATTGGAAGAGACACACTTGGCTGCACAGAGGTGGAATCAGAATTGCAGATAGGGAAGGAAAGGGAAAATGAGAGGAAGGTCAATCGATATACAATGAACATCGGCGGTTTAAAGCCGCAGAGAGCCGGTGTGTGTTCCTCGGGTTTTGGCCAAAAGATAATTCCAGGCTTGCGTTACATTTGTCATTTCAATTAGATTTTAGAGACCTTATCGTAGAAATCGAATTTTCTAACATTAGATCGCTTAAATTCAGCCGTTGGCGTGAGCGCAAGTATTTTTGATCATATTGTGGAAGTCTGTTTGAGGGGAAAGGAGGTCCATTTCTCTTTTTAATGCCTGAATTTGTGGTGGGTCTGAAGAGTGGCCTGGTTTTAAAAAGCTTTACACTTTAGTCTGCAACGCATTGAATAACTGAATGATAAAGCTGGGTATTTTCAAGACGCAGCTATTCGGTGCCGATGCGGTTCCCCTACGTTTACGAGATTAAAATGAACACATAAAATAACAGCGACAAAGAAAAAACATATTTTACCATTAATATCAGTGTTGAAAAAAACATTTGCTTTGTTTTGCTTTCGAAGTGGATCTCGTACTGTAAAATATTTGGAGCAAAAACATAGCAAAAGTAGCGCCGTAGTTAAGTAACCGACATCTAAACATCTAAAATTAATGATCATTAAATCACACGAAAAAAGCGAAACCACCCAAAAATACCCAGGGTACATTCCTTTCACATGTACAAACTCACTACAATGAAACTATGATTACATCACGGAGGACGTATCGGTTCTTCCTCGTCGCTGGCGGGAGCGTTTGCGGTGTGTGTAAACGTGTGCTTCCCATTCCCTCAGCTTTTGAAACGATCCAATTTCACCTCTCCGCAACGCTCCGAAACTACGCCACACGTTCTCGCCGTATGTTTTCTCCGCGAAGCGCCCCGAAGAATACCTCCAAAGTGGCGCGGCGCTCTGAGAACCCGGCGAATTCATCGAAGAGCACGCTGTGAGTGAGTGCAGTCACGGCCTCGTGGCCCCGCAGGCTTGGCAACGGAGACGTTTTGAAATGTGAGCTCAATTATACGTATTCACGCCCTAATAAATAACACATGGTGTTAGTTACAGCCAGTAACTAGTTGAGTGGTAGATGTACCTTGACGATCTGTTAAATAATTATTTGGTTGTAATGACTTTAATAGGGTGTGTTGAGTCAGACAAATTGTTGTAAATATCCACCAAGAATTTGGCTGTTTCGGCTGTTTCTCACAGGACTTTGTCACAGAAAGTTGCCAACGCGCCCAGCGCACGACTTAGCCCGGGATGGAGTATTTTCAAACGCATTCAGTCTCCAACACGAGTGTCTGGATTTGCTCGGTGGCCTCCCGGAAACACCAGAAAAAGGGAGTCAGCCTGCAGCTTTTCACAATGAACTGTCCTCCAGTGCACTTTGGAGGAAGCAATTTGTTGGAAGAAGTAAATCCATTTAGCCCCAACAGAAAGGTGGCGGGCAGACTTAATTGAGGTCTTCGGTTATATTTAAAAAGGAGTAAATAATTTTGGGAGGCGGCGGGTTATTTTGAGCACAGGTCAAATGGCTGAATGCGCTGAATATACTGAATGTAATGGGAATACTATTTGAGCTAAAGTTTTTTTTTTCTTTTCTGGAAGACGTGATTTACATTTCCTTTTCATCCCCTGGAAGATGTTACAAGACGTCCCACTGCACCGCTTGATACCGAGACTGATAACTCTTCGCGTTCTTTGGCCCGATATCTGCGTTTCATGCTCGAGTTCTGTTCTGCCAAAGTAAACTGTACAGCACGTCACAGCTTAAAACAAAAGTAAATGAGACTCGAGACAGGAAAGTCCATAAAAACAGTTACACAGTGTACACACACACACACACGCACTCACACCGGCCTGCAGGTTTGGATGGAGACAGCCCAGAACCACATAAACAACAGAGCCGTCCCGACCTGTGATAACGCGGAGGTAACCCCTCCCCCTGCGACATAATTCTACAGCCTGGCTTCAATTATTGGGTCTCTCCAAAAACGTGACAATTATTTGTCTGAAACCAAGCCTCCTCGTCGCCCTTCTCTCCTTATCTCTCGCTTTCATGATTTCCATGTCACCCCACTGGCATGCGGAGTTAGCCCCGTGTTTTTGATTATGTTTTCTCCCGCGCTTTTCCAATGCGTCAACTTGTAAACCAATTTAGCCGCTGGCGCCCTGAAACCGCTCTGGCATGAAACAGCTATTGCAGCATTTAGCTGCCCGCCCCCACCCTAATGCCAGTAAATGTTGAAATATGCTGCAGTTTGTTTTAAGGACCATGTCACCACACATGACTTAGTCAGCAGATGACTTCAAGATAGCAGCATACCGTCTGCTTACCATTCACTGCTCCGGTTTGACCAGCAGGTAGTACACACAGGCACTGAAAGAACGTTTCTAGGACATTTTGCCGAAAATCGCTACAAGCAGTGCAAAAAATCCAGGAGTATTGAATGTACTGGTTACTTTGGGGTTGTAACTTTCACTGTGTTGTAGAAGAAACACACAGTAGAATTTAATAATACCGCTGGTAATACTGTGATTATTTTTCAGTACTGACAATCAGGGCAAAATGTGATTAAGGCACTTATATGGACATAGTTAAAATGAAAAAATCTACTTATTTCATTAATCAACCATACATCCATCCATCTAACCATCCATCCAACATCCATCCATCCATCCACTCATTCATCCAATAATCCATCTAACCATCCATCCAACCAACCATCCATCCATCCATCCATCTATCCATCCATCCATCCATCTATCCATCCATCCATCCATCCACTCATTCATCCAATAATCCATCTAATCATCTATCCATCTATCTATCTATCCATCTATCTATCTATCATCTATCTATCCATCCATCCATCCATCCACCCACTCATTCATCCAATAATCCATCCAATCGTCTATCCATCTAGCTATCCATCTATCCATCCATCCATCCATCCATCCATCCACTCATTCATCCAATAATTCATCCAATCATCTATCCATCTATCTATCCATCTATCCATCCATCCATCCATCCATCCATCCATCCATCCACAGGCTAAACCAAATACCCAAGATGCAGTAGAATGTACTCTCCAAAGTAAAAGTAGTAGTTTATGCACTTACACTCTATGTATAGTATCTACCAGTAATCTATCCGGAATAGAATCCACAAATTTAGAGATGCCTAAATTTCATCTGACAGTGTGAATGAACTTGTATCTATGGTTTTGGAGCGTTTGGAATGAATGAATAAATGTACAGTATTTCAATAAGGTAAATCCATTACGTCTCACTGAACCACAGCCGTGGTGTGGGTGTATCTTATTTTGAAGTCAAAGTCTTCACCTGCATAGAAATGAAACTTCATCCAGACTGTGTCCTTTTAAATGTGGCACAAAACGGAATACACAAGTACAATACAAGTGCCTCATATGAATAAGTAAATGTACTTTCCACCCTTGGAGGCTCCTCTTCTCAACAGGAGTGAAACTCTATACTATGTACAGTGAGTATAACGCCGCAAAGCCAAAGCACAGGAGAATCTCAGACCAGCAGTATTGATTTGTGTTGTGTTGTTGGACATTTTTCCTCGTTCCCTCCTGAGTGGGAGACGTGCAGATTTTATATTTGATTTTTCTTTATTTAACTAGGCTGTGCCGGTGTCCTCAGGAGGACCTGGCCAAGAACAAACCATCAATATACAGCTTGTAATAATATCAGTGAAGGAAATAAGATCATCTATTACCATAGCAGTTTTTTTTTGTTTTTTTGTTTTTTTTTAACGTACTGTAGAAGAGGCCTTGCTTATTATTTGGCTCGCTCTGCCTCTTTATGTCTGTATGATGCTCATTATCCCTGAACCGAGCAATGACAAGTGGCATCTTCCCTTTAAAAGGCCAGCTGTAAATCAAGTCAATCAATACAGTGAGATAGATGAGGCTGATGAGACGTGCTGTCCTTTGTTTGGATCTTTTCGAACTTGAGACTTCCACCTCCGGGCTTCTTCTTTACAAGTCCCAAATGTCATCCACTTCATCACTGCCACCCTTTGATTAGTTCTTCCTTTATCTATACGGTCATAACTCTTCAGCCCAGTGTCATTATTTTGAGTGCGACGTTAATGGAATCAATATTTTGACACCTCGTCTTCCTTATGCAGGTAATTGAAGACAGGTATAGTGGGTAATCAAGTTGAGGGGACATGTGATTGACAGGTAATAGGATAAGGACTCTCGGAGCTCAGAGGCGCTGACTTTGTCCCGGAGCATCACAGAAAGTGGACTCAGATAGCACAGAGTTAAGAAAGTTGTTTTGTTTTTTCAGTATCTCAGCAGCCGGTGTTATTTTAGTTTCTACCTTGACCCATGTGAGATTTCATTCTTACATGAAGCAAATTCAAATTAACTCTTGTTTTGATGTTTTTTTCCCCTTCCCATGACATTTAATGACACCATTCACAGCGTGCTACAGCACAGCTTATTGTACCTTTGTATTCTTCTAAACAGCCCAGCTGTGTGTTTGATTGTCTTACCTGAAATGTCATTTGTCTGCACGGGCCCACAATGGGAACAAACAAAATAAACTGCCTTAATATCTATTTTTAATAACCCTTTCCTTTATTGCACCACCATAAAAGAACAAAACATTCCTTTAAAAAAAAAAAAAAGAGAAAAAAGTGAAAATGACAAATTTAAAAATAGCTTTAAATGTTTTATCTTATTTATTTATAGTTGTTTTATTTTTTTCTTATTTATTAATTATATTATCATTTGTATTATTATTTTTTTAAATGTTATTATCACATTTGCTCGTCTGACTCTTGATAGTCGTGTTTTATGACAGAGGTTTTGGACGTTAATATGCCAATCACTCCAGTCCACCATTCAGACTTAATGATCTTTAACGATCAGTTATCCGTTTAAACATCACGATTTTATCCAAAGGATATCTGATAAAACTCTTTTCCTCGGACGAGAGAAAATAGAATAGAATAAACCGTCCATTATCTGAACAGCTTATCCAAGCCAGGGTTGCAGTGAGGCTGGTGCCGATCGGAGCGGTCATCGGGCAGAAGGAGGGGTCCGCCCTGGACAGGTCGCGGAATAAAATAACAGAAAAGAAAAAAAAATTCTAACCACACAAAATGCACTGCCCATCTGTCTGTAGCGTTCTGTTCGCTGCTACACTCCTAAGCTGATGTTTCGGTGTTATCCATGGCAACCTCAGTGCTGCAGGCAAACCTCCAGTCAGGAGACTGCTGCCCAAGTAATTACTAGACTTACGGTCAAAACAGAGACAGAGAGGAGAGAGAGAGAGCGAGAGGAGAGAGACAGAGAAAGAGAGAGAGAGAGAGAGGAGAGAGAGAGAGAGAGACAGAGAAAGAGAGAGAGAGAGAGGGGAGAGAGAGAGGAGAGAGAGAGGAGAAAGAGAGAGGAGAGAGAGAGGAGAGAGAGAGAGGAGAGAGAGAGAGAGAGAGAGGAGAGAGACAGAGAAAGAGAGAGAGAGAGAGAGTTTCGGCACCGAACTCCGGACACTTGCAGTTGCAGACACGTGAAGAAGTCTCTCACAGTCCTACGGCGTTATCACTGCACGGAGCAGCACCCCGGTTATTTACCCAGAAGCACCTGCTTCTCCAGCGGGCGCCGTGCCAGCTCGGCGGCGCTGCCCAGTGAAGACATAAAATAAACAGCACATGAACGGAGGCTCGTCAGGGGTGGTCAGCACAAAATATCTCCCTCTCATAAAGCTCCCAACGATGATGAAGGTGTTATTGCTTCCTTCATATCTTTCCCCGAGCATCAAATTAATTATTTGCCTCCCTCACCCGTAAACACATCGTTCCCCATAAACGTAAAGTCACGGATGAAAAATGACCTCGAAGCACAACGTTCGCCGTCAAGTCACGAGACTCATAAGTTGGCTCTGCTTCTCGGCGCCACGATAGTGTCATTAATCGGCCGTAATAAATTACGGAGTTTGCTAAGACAGCGCCGCTATGCAGGACTTGTATTTTAACATCAATCCCGTAGGCTTTTTCTGCGTAGATTAATTATTCCCGCTAGTTTTGAAATGACTAAACATTTTACCCTGAACAAATCTGCTAAGTTCAGTGTTTTGGTGGGTTTGAGTTCTTTGGGATAGTTTCAGCATCGCCCTTTTTTTTCTTCCTTTTTTTTTAACTTCCAAACTTTCTTAATCGTTCTTAGCCGTTTGACTGCGGCTCCTCTTATCTTTCTTTCCCAGTGTTGAACTTATAGCGTTATCTCGCCGACGGTGCTTACCGTCGGCGGCTGAAGGAGGTTACGTGGCAGGCTGTGTCTGATACCTACCGGTGTACGCCGGAGCGCGGCACTTTCTCATTACGTATATGGCTTTACCTCATTTCTCAACTTGGCTTTTCGGGGCAGATCTGTGTTTTTAAAACAGACATCTCCCACCACCGCCGAGTAAATTAATCATCAAACGCTTTCCCCTCTTTTTTTTCTTCTCACCCTTTCTCGCCGGAGATGCAGCGAGGCCGAACTGGCCGGTAAAAATAGCCGTTAAAGTGTAGTAAGTGTTACGGCGGATCGCTCGTGGAGTAGTTAAAGATTGTGTGCCGTTGAAGGTTACAAATGAGTAACTCATCAATGGCAGAGACCTCCTGATTCTGCTTGGCAGTCAAGCACTTAAGAGGAACACATTTCATCACGGCAACTTAAAAGTCGACTTGAGGCGGCCTTGACCAGGCTGATTCCCACGAGTGCAAAAAAAAATCTTTCATGCGCTGCAGCGCTTTCACCAGCGCTCTCTCGCTCGCTCTCTCCCCCTCTCTCTCTCTCTCTCTCTCTCACCCACACACAGAGAGCATAAAGTGTTTATGCCCCCGTGTGCCTCGGGTCACATCCAGACTTTTATTCGCTCCTCCGTCATGTCAAACGCTCCTATCAGCTTTCCCCATCCCCGTGCGTTCATGTGACCGAGGCGGTTAAACAAAAATGCGGCGAGAGGCGCCGACCCTCACCTTTGGACCCCGACGGAAACGCACACACAAATGTCACCTCAATAACCAGCTTCCTTCTCAGACCGACCCCGCCGACTAAACAGGAGCGGTCGCCGGAGAGGCCGCTCGTTGGCCCCGTCGGCCGAGGAACGAAAGAGGCGAGGGAAGTACCGAACCAACTTAAATACAGTTAATGGACCCACTGATTGGGATCCTCCGTTATTTGAAACAAGGGATTGTGGGACAGAAGGAGGTCTGTGCGATCAGGCGGTTGTTGAAAAGTCCTTACATCGTTTACTAAATTGCTTTTTTTCCCCCGCAGATTAAACGGAGACCTCATGAATGACTTAGTGTTGATATCTGACTGCATTGTGGATCCATACAAGAGAGCAATTACCGGCTTCATCTGAGCACTTAAAGACCTCTAAATGGATCGCAGCAACAAGACATTTATATCTCCGAGCATATCTGCTACGTGGCCTGTTTCCAATATAAAGATTGATTAGCTAATTGCGCGCGCAACATAACTTCAGATGCTAATATCATTAACAGACCGCAGATACGGACACAAAGAGGAAATATCGATTTGCTTAAATTGCTCCTTCCCCACCCTCCATTTATGAAGGCGCTGGTTGCCAAAATGCTCATGTTTCACGTTTCTTGAACCGTGTCGTCGGAGGTATTGGGCTTCATAAGAAGGAAACCATAGGGCCCTCCTGCTTATTATCCAGTCAGGATTTAAAATTCAGCGTGAGCGGTAGGTTCAGTGGGGCTCAGATTAGAGCGGGTTTGGAGCGGAATCTAGTCTGCAGGTCTGTCAGGGCGCATTCAAATTGGTTAAATCCACCGATTCCAAATTCAAATTTATTGTCCGGTTCACATTGAGAGTAAAAATGACTCGGTTACCTATTGGCCCCGGGGGGGGACTTTTCCATAAAACCCGCACAGAGAAGGAACAGTGGGTTCCAGCGTGCGCGGCCATGACAGGGGGGAGGTAACGCTGCATCGCACGTTAATGCCGCGAGAGGGATTAGAGCAAATCTGCATCGCAGTTCAAAGGAAAAGCTGCTGCTGATCCAACGCAGGAGCAGAATGAGGCTAGAACCCGACCGGTACCCAAACCGCCCACGTTAAGCAGACGCACGAGCAGAATACAAGGGAGGTATGGTTAAGATGATTTTGTCATCATAAATTATGCATCCCCTGTTTTTGGTTTTTCAGACGGTCTCGGCTCCTCAATATTTCATACAGATTCCAGAATACGAGCTCAACTGCAAGACGCAGATGTTGAACTAATCAGAAATTCCTCCTCGGTAAACAGACTGTCGGAGCTCGGAGAGTGGAAGCATTAATGCCGCGTGCTGAGTGGTTGACGTTCACGCAGCGTAAACCAGAGTGCTTTTGTGTTTGTCAATTTCCATCACAGATGAGATATTGTGGCGTGTTTTCCATCTGCCGCGGACTTTTATGAGTTAGTCGTCGAATTTGTTTGCGGGGAACGCGCTCGTCTTTGGATGCGTGCGGCGGCTGCACTCTGTCAGAGACTCCAGAGCGCTCTGACAAAACGTCTCAAAACTGCAGCTGAGCGTTCATGTTCCTTGACTAGATTCTCCTCGGCAGGTCTGGCGACGGTGGCGGCGATGAAGTCGTGAGCTACGGCTACATGCCTAATTTTACATCCTGTTGTCTTTCACGAGCTCGGCTTTGATCGCGTCGACGTCTCTCGTTAGGTCTCAGACATCACACTCGTAGGTCTAACGCGCGATGAATAATTAAGGTGAAGCCGTTGGAAAGAATGGATGATACAACTTCCTGTTTCAGCGCGTGTCATCACCGCTCGGAACGATCACCGCAATCTGTCTGCTGCAGGAAATGTATCGACTTATCGCTCGGAGGGATGCAGATGATTAAATGTTTGGGTAAACTTTCACAAGTTGACTAAAGACGTTGACGTACATGGCGGTGACATCACAGACTGAAATCATCACGGCCGCGCACGCAGAAGGGATGGAGTGTTTACAGCACGGAGCACGCCATTGTGTACTGTTTGCTTTTGATTTGACTCAATTGTAGCTTTTGTGTCTCCTTTCATATTGGCTGTAACCAATATCTGTCAGGCATCTTGACTGAATAAAAGTAAAGTGAAATCAGCGCTGTGATGACTTGCTCTTGGTAAACTGAGCTGTGGATCGAAAACAGACAAACGTGTACGGCAGATCCAACATCAGAGCAAATGTCAGGCTGTGTCGCCGTAAACGTCCTGATGCCACGGTAATCTTTTTCTTTTTTTCTCTGCTGTGACACAGATACGTGTCAGGTCAGACGTATGTTCCCCTCCGGGTACGATAATGTAATAACGGCCGCTGACGAAGCTTCTTCGAAGACGCAAAGGTTGTAGAACGTGTGCTGCAGTGACCTTCGAGCGCTTTCATCAATACGTGATTGCACGAGTCGGCACGTGTGTGTAACTGTGTAATTGTGTGTGTTTGTGAAAGTGTGTGTTTTATTGGTCAGTGATTGTTTTTCAACCTATAGAGATTAATAGTAGATATTGTGATTGAACTACATG
>OMNV01011380.1:11885-24389 GCA_900303265.1 Brotula barbata | reverse complement strand
CTGCTGCTACCGCTGTCTGCTGTGTCTCTCCTCTCCTCTCCTCTCCTCTCCTCTCCTCTCCTCTCCTCTCCTCTCCTGCCTGTATTTGCTACACAGCCTGTCAACATTGTTCACTCCTCTTTAATGCACTCTTTCTTCCTCCATCCATGCCTGTATTGCTTTCTATCTCACCATGCTCCTCTTTCTGCCCCCCTTTGCTCACATGCATATACAGGGCCGTAGCAGACAGGCCGACAGTACAGGCTTTGTTGTGAATGGCATCCTCTTGCACGTCCGGAGGAAGTGTATGCTCCACTGTGGCTTTACAAACTGTCTCCATTGTCCTAAGAATGACTCACTCTACACTGCAGAGAATGGCAGTCAGCCAGACAGTCAGACAGACAGACCAACAGACACACAGTACAGTACCAACGGACAGGACAAGCGGGCAGAATTTACTGACAAACAACACAGGAAAGACAGGCAGACAGATAGTATGTGACAGTTACAGCCAGTGGTAGAAGAGAGGCTGACAACTTGCCAATACTGAAGAGACTTGCAACTAGCAGGTACACAGAGTGAAAGGCCGATACAGGGTAACAAGAGGAGACAGGCAGCAGAGAGCAAGTCACCTTTGTTTTCAGTATGAACGCAATATTTTTGTTTTGTGAAGTTACCAAGTGGGAAATTGGGATAATAACCTTGAAATAAAAATCAACTCCAAATTAAAGCTGTGCTAGGCAACACTTTAATGTAAAAATACATCTGTCTCATCTCGGAAATCTCATATCGAGCATGTAGCAAAAGGACATCCTGCCCCTACTTTTAGATTTGTCCTGTTTATGCAAATGAATTGATTTGAAATGTTATTTATAGTTACTACCAGAAACCCTGCTTCCCATATATAAAAGAAAGTGATGAAGCACAAAGTTAAAATTAAACTTGGACCAAAGTGAAACAAAACCTGAGCATGAGACCAAACTGAACAGCAGTGACACATTACTCTATTCAGCAAAAACAAACGTTCACCAACCTCCTTTATCTCATTGGATTCTGGTGACTTAAAAGTTTGTATCTAGAGTTAATTTACATCACTAATTTGCAATATATTTGGTTGTGGTAGTTGAGAATGTTACACGCACATCTTGGAAGTCTAATAGATCCTCCCAACTTTAACCCATCATTTCTGGCTCCATGCCGTTGGATGGAGTGCCTCACAGGGAATATGCTGCTCCAAAATAAATGCAAGTGGATAAAGTCCACTGTAAATCACAATTTCCAAATCTAAAGCTTAAAGGGCAGAAACAGCAGCACACATGTTATATGTCAATGAATGAGCATAAAATAAACAAAGCTAAGCGCTTGTTTGAGCCGAATACTGTCTCCAGAGACTCATCTTTGATCCTGCCATCAGTTTCAGTTTTGCACTTGAAAGGCTTCAACTAAGTGTTGAGATATATTGCCCTCTTGTTACAATGACATTAGGAGTCAGATCAGTCACTGAGTTTGCATGCACTCAATACTCCCAAGTGTTCGTCCTTGCTGCAAATAAAGGCAAAAAAGTGATCGAGCAGTGTACATGCACAGAATCAATAAGGCCCCCGCTCGTGGACTATACATAAAGTGTTGCACAGTATTAAGCGAATTAAATCAATCAATTCTCAATTGCATAATTTAGGTCTATTACTTGGATACTTGCATACTTAAATTTTCTATGATTTCCATCACCTTTATTGAGGTCCGGATCTTAGAAATGTGTTATCTAAAAGCTGATTTACTGCTTTAATTGAAGTATGATTAAAACTTTGAAGTGCGTGTAAACATTGTGTATGTCTTCTGCTTTGTTGCATTTTTGTTGAATAGAATTCAGATCATGTACGCACAGTATAATGTCCAATTACATAGTTAAATGGCCTGAAACTGTGTAGCTCTGCAAAGTCAGTAAAACGTGTGATAAGGGGCAGGACTCGTAGGTAATCTTCGTAAAAGTCGGCTGGATTGATGGATGAATCAAAGAAATGTCTCCTTTAGAGTAAGGCAGAGTCTTGAATAAATGAATGAATGAATCGGTGAATGGAGTGCTGATCGCTGCAGAGTACAAACTTGGACAGAGAAGAAGACCAGGCAGAAAGGACAGAGAGGTTGTATAATGAGATTAGCTTGTTGCTCGGGATCGTCAAGATGCTGACAGTGGCTGCATGCGTGCACAGAGCATCCCAAAATTCAAGATTTGTGAATATTGTAGATTATAAATCGCAACTTAATTCGAAAAAAAACAAAAACAGTGTACAGGTTTGGTTTGAGCTATTTGTTCAGGGACGACACCGTAGCAAATCATGTTTGCGTACATGCTATACTGTATTCTATATATATGTAGGTTTAAGGGCAGAGTCTCTATGAAGTCTGGATTATCAGTCATCACCAGTTATCCACTTAATTTACTAACAACTGTTGATATTTCTGTTGTAATCTATGGCCATGTCTGCTGCCATTTGACTTTGAGCTGAAAGCAGAGTCTATGCTTCAAGTGCGTTAGACACAGATTAGACTAAAGAGGTAGTGGAAGGTCTTGAGGTATTGTTGGCTGTTTCTCGTAGGCTCTGGGCTGATTAGAGGAGGCAGGCTAGAGTGGGGGTTGGCTTGGCTCACTTAGACTGTTAGCCTTTGCTCTAATCTGTTGATTTAAGTGTTGATTGGCAGGAGTTTCCAGTGAGTGAGTGAGTTTGAGACTCTGAAGTAAATGTATTTCACGTTCCTTTTATTTAGTTTGTATTTTTAGGTTATGTTCTGCTATTTTTTAAATATTTTTTCCAGTCTATCTTGTGAGCCATGGGGCGCCCCATATTTCAGATTTCAGGGTGCAAACTGGGCTTGGTTGAATGAAAGTGACAGTTGGAGGTAACAGATTACAGATAATTTTGAAGACATGGTTGGCTATAAATTATATTCATATACATAAATTGTTTCTACTAACATAACAAAGTAGTTGATGAGTAGATGATGCATTCCTTAAGCGAAGATAACTTCTTCAGTCTGTAGAATATAGGCAGTATATAGTAATATGAAACATTGACTAGTAAATTAACAATCTAAATTCTCTATGAATTAATCAGCCCTGGACTATACTTCAGGGTTACAGGATTGGCTTATAAACTTCAGGTCCAAGTCAAGCTGTAATTCGGTTGAAGCTGTATGGTAGTAGATGACAGAGCCGTCGAAATAACCGTCTCCTTGTTCCCCTGATAAATTTCACTTATTAAATCCTGTATTGAAATATAAAGGTGCTTATGAGTAAAACTTTGCTTATATATGCAGGCATCTAATATTATGAGGCATTGCCCTAGACATCTGGCGTGTGTGTTTCATATATTGTATTTTGCCTGCATTGGGTGGGGGTATCAGCCTTGACTTATCAGGATAAACAGATATTGAATATTAAATATATCCAGTAAAAATATAACTGAAGAAACCCTGTACTGTGTTTGCTGTGACAGTTTTGAGTGTGTGTAAGGTGGATGATTTATATGAATATTTGGCTCAGAGGTGTCTCATATGCTAATGATCACAATGTCCCTGATTTGGTTCCAGCCAGTGATCCCTGTTCTGTATGTCATTCCCCTATAACACCGCAAAATTTCCTGACTCTCTCTACTGCACTAATAAAAGAACAATATTTTGGAGGGAGAAAAAGAAATGCATTGATTGGTCAATTTCACCCCAGTATTTCAGTAAAAAAAAAACCAAAAAAATAGCAAGCATACTGTACTCATATATGACCAGAAAGAGACTTTTATCACCAGTAATAAATATGAAAAGGTAAATTGAAAAGAAAATGGAAATGGGTTTTAAGTTTTCCAGGGTCTGATTTGTTGATCTGGTCATATTTTGGAGTGTGTCTCACATTTTCTACAGTTGTTGTCTCATTTTTTCATCCCAGGCTACTCTGCCTCCCAAGTTGTGAGGTTTCAGCTCCTAGTATCATTTATTCTGTCTGTACTCTCGTGCAAATCTATGATTTTCTGTGATCTATGATATTCTGACTGATCATCACTAGGCACAACGCTCAGTTTTACTTGCTTTTAGCTCTTATTTACCTGGGCAGAAGACCGCACAGCGTGAGTGTTTGTCTTTGCCTACATCTGGTAGTGCATTGAAACATCAGTTACGCATGTGATGCTCTTTCAGTGTGCTCAGTGTTGCTTGATTATTATTATACTTTCATATGATGTGATTAATCACAACTCATTTAACACACTCTTCAAACACAAAAAAATATTCATTTCAGTCTGGAATTTAGATACAGTGTTATTGTTTGCGCCAGTGTAACCTGTGACACTAGGGTCACACATTCGCCCCTTGAACTGGTTAAATTAAGGGCTTGGGAATTAACACATTAGTAACCCATTACCAATTGAGTATTCCATGTAAAAAAGACACAAAAAAATAGATAATTTCTGGGATAATAAAATCCATTATAAAAAACTTTGCTTTGTTAAACTATGTTTTTTTTTTTTTAAGATCACCAAAAATCCTATTTCTTCTTCATTATGTTAGGACTCATTTTATAAAGATTTCCCCCAGAGCACATCCTAATACAGGGGTTTTGTGTTGCTAATGGAATCCACTTTGATGACTTTGGCGACAACTATGATGGATAATAATTTGGGGCATTTGACGAGTTTGAAATAAACTTCAGTGTTTATGGCATTCTCATATGGAGACTAGCTTATTGTTATCATAGAAGACGTAGTAATTAGTAATTGACTTCAGCTACAGGTTGCATTGCTCTTAAAGTCAGACGATATGCAGTTTAAGCATTTCTTCTCCTCCCCGATGGACTAAGTGGACTAAGTGGAGAGCTGTGATTGAGTGGGTTTGGGTTATCTGATGCGGGCTGGTTACATTACTCTTATGTTTGACTAGTTGAGCTACATGATGGCGTCACAGAAGCCAGGTTATAACAGACTGTTTATTTATATCTCCTCACCTGTAATCTGTCTCTGACAGGATTAACGGAGCTACTAGCAACAGCCTGGAATGAAAATGTGAGCCAAGAATACACGCATGCAGAATATAGTTCACAAAGATACACATAGAGTACACTATGTACATTCAAGGCAAGGCAAGAGTACAAAATCTTATCCACTGTTAGAGTATTATATAGGACACGAATGCTCTGAGGAAGTGACTTTAAGTCTGTTTTAGAGCAAGCAAAATGTGACAGGATCTAAAGATGTTGGGCGTTTTCCTTTGCACATACGCACGCAATGTACATATACATTCTGTTTACATTTGCATGCCTGCATGTCTACTGTGTGGAAGCATGTTTCACAGTTTTAATTATCCTCAAAAAAACAGAGAGGAAGATGGGACCAAACAGATAAAGAATTGTCCATCTTCTCACAGCCTCTTCCAATTCTGTTTGCCAATCCCCAGTCATTAATTAGCTGTCCATGATAAAATTCCCCATTCCCAATCGGACACTAGTGTAGCGCAGCGGACAGCAGTGGTAATCATGTCAGCGAGGCTTGGCTCAATGTTCTGAGGGGGCTAAATGTCCCCCATATGGTCCACTGGCTGAGGCCCTCTCCTCACCGCACACTCATTAAACTAGTGTTTAATATACCAAGGTAAAGCGACACACACACACACACACACACTCATGCGTACTCTCAGCAAAAGAAACAAATCAAGACATCTGACAGGGGATTGGGCACAAAGGGACAGGAGGACAAGGAGGTGGTGTGTGTTTGAGAGTCTGACGCTGTACAATTGTTGACTTGCCATCTGTCATCAAGAAAAAGGCTCTATCT
The DNA here is from genome assembly GCA_900303265.1 of Brotula barbata. Classification (NCBI taxonomy): domain Eukaryota; kingdom Metazoa; phylum Chordata; class Actinopteri; order Ophidiiformes; family Ophidiidae; genus Brotula; species Brotula barbata. The sequence goes on along the minus strand of OMNV01011380.1, from coordinate 18,597 downwards.
CCGTGCCGTGTGCAAGACTGCGTGTTGCGTGTGCGTGTTTCCATATACAGAGGAACGATGAGATGAAAGAGAAAGAAATGGTTGTGTGAGGTGCAGATGTCCCACAGCATAGCGGCTGGAACTTGAGGTTCAATAGCAGACTGCTGTATGAGAGGAGGTGTTGGGGGAGGACAGAGAAGGAAAGATGATGAACATCTGCCACATTCAGATATTGCTCCGTGGTTTGAGTGCTTCCAAACAATATCACGAGTTTGAATAGACCTGGGAAATGGCTTGCTCATTAAGTGTCATGCAGGGAGATTCATAAGAGCACCAATATTATTCGGTGTTGCTGTGCTTCCTTTGTTTTTTTAAGATAAGGTTCACAGTTTTGTTTTTTTTCTTTTTCTTTTTGGCATTTACTGCTATCTTGTTATAGTTACAGTAGAGAGAGAGAGAGGAAGGACAGGACTGAGTGAGAGGGGATGACATGCAGCAAAGGGCACAGGCCAGAATCAAAACCATGCCGCTGCATTACGTGGTATGCCAGTGAGCCCCCAAGGTTCACAGTTTAGGGGTCAAAAGTGATGCTGGTTATTATTGAATTCTGTAGAAATGAGTTTGACAAAAATGTATTAAATGCTTACATCCTTTGTTTTTTTATTTTTGGAAAGAAGGAAGAAAATAAAGCCAATTATAGATTGGTAAATATACAGTATATGTGGCAATCATTATTTTATTTATTTATTTATTTTTGCTATGCAACATGTATCTCCTATGCCCAGAATTCCCTAGTGATCTTTGTTCAGTTTGTTATCCCTCTTTAAAGTTCCTGTCCATTTCTTAAGTGAAATCGTCTCAGTGGGTCACCTCAAGGGTCTGATGCCAGCTATCCGAGGACAAACTGTCAAAAACAACCACTCAGACATCACATGACAAACCAAACTCTGACAGAGGAAGAGACAGAGAGCTGTGATAGACAGCCGGTAATAAATGGAGGATTGAGGCAGATTGGCTGTCTGTCACATCAAACTGTGACAGAGGGGCAGTCAAGAAGTGCAATCACATCTGCAGTTCCATTTCTTTAGTCTCAATCCTGCAGCAGCTCACGTTTAGTCCATAACCATGCACCCACATGCCTCTCTCCTATTGGACGGTGTCTTGGTGAACTGTCACCCTGAGACATTAGCGAAATTTAGTGGTGGTGAGCCAAACAAATGTGATTCCAGTCTCCGAAACTTTGGTTCAGCATGATGGAGCATGACCGATTGTGAGAAAAACATTTGAGGCTGTGTTATGCCCTCGCTTCATCTTGTTATGCTTGGCTTTACAAGCACAGGTAACTGCAGGCTATCAGATGTCTGCTTAGATTCACAAAATTGTGTCTGAGCATATTACCATATTTTCATGTCACCTTTCCCTAATGAACCCTTGGCACAGAATCAGTGACAGTAACCAGCGTCACGCTGTGGTTATTTGGTGTCTAAGTTTGAATAGTTTTAATACTTACTTGCCCTGAAGAAGACAACAAAAGGAGTAAATGATCCAGAGTTTGCCTTAGTGGCTCCAGATACGGTCACTGTGAATGTAGCACTGTGGGCCGAAACTCAGGCAGGTGGAAACTGACATGCAGACAGGCAGACAGGTAGACAGGTAGGACAAGGGGAGAGCAGAGAGCAGCAGTTAGTGAGGTGGAGAGCACTCACTGTCGGCCCTTCAGAGCACCACATGAATGAAAGCTTTAGAATGAAGCATTGGATAGACTGGTCCTGCTCCGTGTGTGTGTGTTTGTGTGTGTCTGGGGAGTGGGGGTGCACTTGGCAGTACTTGGGTTATGGTACTTGATTGTTTACTCTTGCCTGCTGAGTAGGGTTAATGTGTGTGTGTGTGTGTGTGTGCGTATATGTTTGTGCGTGTTTACAGTCAGAGAAGGGAGCATACACTATAGCACAATGCATCGCTGCTGCTGTACATGAAGACAAGTTCTTCACAAAAGACCAAGGGGGGTCTTGTGTTTTACACACACACACACACACACACACACTCACACGTAACGCCAGCTGCTGCCCACAGCTTCAGCCCAGCCTTACTGAATTAATAATACAGAGCCACTCTGGAATAATAGCGTCTTACAGACACACACACACACACACAAAGCTTTGCACCTGTTCACCACTGCTCAACTGGACAGGGTTGGGCTGATTAAGGTCCCACCCAGCATGTTTTAAGGACTCACACAGCCGCATGCACAAACTCAGACTCAAGCACCTACGCACACACTCCTTGTTGTTGTCTGCTCTACGCAACAGTTGGACAGCTGTATCTGTCTGCTGACCCTCCCCCTTTTCTGATTGACAGTTGTAGTAGTCATCAACTGATTGGCCCAACTTTCCTGTCATTTGGTGGATTTACATCCAACACGTAAACTTAAACACAGTGTGTGTTTGTGAATGAACAAAACTGACGTTTTAATGACTGAATGAAAGAAGGCATATGAATCCTCGGGTGGCATATTTTGGCATACTGGATGTGTTCTGACTATCTAAAGAGCATCATTCACAAATATCACAACAAATTAGTGGCTGTTCTTCATCACAAAAGAGCACACATCACCTGTTAGAGAAAGATGAGCACCAGATCAGAGCAGTATCGGAAAATTACAACAACAAAAAAAGAATATACCATATTTTTGCAATGAACTCAGCTATAATACAAATGAAGGGATCAATGATGCCAACAGAGACTGAGCTCCTTTCACAGGAGAGAGCAAAGAGAGGCAATATAGCAGCAATCAGTGCAATTTGATTAGTCTGCTCATTGGCTGTGTGTGCCTTTCTTAATCACATTGGATAGACTGCATTCTGAGCACAAGCAGTATGGCATTCCTAATGCTGCTGGGCTTTGAATGCAAGGACTTTTATCACTGGTCAGTTTGGTTTAGTATTTTGACGTGCTTGACATGCACATATAAAACATTACAATAGATCTCTCACTCTCTAAACACTGCGCCTGGGTGTCAAATGTGGAGAAATATTCTCATGAATTAGCAGATATTCTCCTTTAGCTCTATGCTTTTCTGCTTAATTCTCTTGACTGTAGTGTGTGGCATGTCTTTGTGTCTCATAGTGTCAAGATGTCATGTTTTTGCCTCCTTGAGATTTGCCCTAGACCCTTTAAGTTAGATAAATACAAAGCCAAACTTGTTCTATTTGTAGTTTTCTCAGGTTTGACAATTTCCTTGGGCATTTTATAGAATTAAATATAAAAAAGAGATTAGTTCTATAAGGATATTTTATTTCAAATGAAATATATTAATTTTGAATAAATTAAAGCTTTTGGGCATCTAGTCTCTGGAGAAGCATTAAATTTTACATTTTAATGGTATTTAAGTATTTAGTGGTATTCCCGCATTAAGCTTTGTGAAAGATTTTGTTGTATTATATCACACACATCACAAATAATTAATTGATGTTTTGCTGCAGAGTGCTGATCGATGGGAGCTTTATCAATATGATTAGGGTTTAATCAAGATCAGGCTGTCAATAAACTCACACAGAGAAATGACAACGGGGAGAAAAAAAATGAGAGCATGAAATGCAACATTTAAAGAGACAGATAAAGTCGTTACAGTAATGAATTAAGACAGTAAGCTTGCAGTTACTGTAGCTAAGTGACCTTCACCCACCCATTGTGTGTGTGTGTGTGTGTGTGTGTCTGTGTGTGTGTCTGTGTGTGTCTGTGCGTGCGTGTGTGTGTTGGGGGGGTGACCACAGCCTCCTGTCTGGCACAGGTGGTGTTGAGCAGCAGCCCTCCAGCTAAGATGCTAATATGCTAACGCCAAACTAATCCTAGGGTGCTTTACGAAGTAACGGACCCTGCCTCCCCACTACCACAAACCTCACACACACTGCACACTTACACACACGCACACACACTTACTGTTTAAACACAGAGACTTAAGAACTCTGAATGCCTGCATGTGGAAATTACAAATACACACACTTACACCAGCTGACACGCACACATGGTCTCTACCTTTTATACTAAACACACTCTCACACACACACACACACACACACACACACACACACACACTCAAGATTAGGATGAGAGCCTCCCTGGCTATGATGTGTCTGTCAGCCTCAACTGCTTTGTGTCAGCATCACAGCGGTGGCCACCATGCTCCAGGGAGCCACCACCATCTACTGGACAGTACTGGTACTGCAGCATGGAGCAGAGAAAGTAAAAGGAGCGACAGTAAATTTAAAAAAAAGTAATTGATCACAGTCCGTGCGTACTTATTTTCTAGGGCTGCAGTCTTATACATTTGTCATATCATTTTACAACCTTATTATGTGTTGTCACTATTTTACGTGAGTGTTCATCTGTGTGTGTTGCTTCTTCTGGACCAGCTGGGGAAGCAGAGGGGCACCAGGACAGCCTGTGTATCAGTGGTTGTGCGTGTACATGCAACACAACATACCAGAAGGCTCTGGCTCTGTGCAGCTGGCTGGGTAAAATCTCCTTGTGACCCCTAAGGGATGGCGATGGTCCCATGGGCCCCTACTCATTCTGGTTGCCCTGTGGCTGCTCTGCCATGTCCCAGCACTCTCTCACTGCCATACACCATACCCTTAACCCAGCTCTACGGAACAGCCAGGTCCAGCGCGCTCTCTCTCTCGGAATCAAATCACCATTCACTTGTATCATTGTTGTAACAAATTGTGACGAAAGTGGGAAAATGTCCTGTTATTTTCATTGAACACAGCGCCATCGACAGTCAATTTTTTCAGTATTGATGACCAATTTAGCACCTATATAAACACAGACATACATTCACACCCACGTATGGACACTAACACCAGTCCAGCTCCAGAGTGCTAATGTGACTAATGCACTGTAATTGGATTGGCTTTGAAGAGCCCGGATTCGCCTTAAGATGTCTGAGCAGACTGGAGTTAGAACTGTTGGGGTCGAGGTCAGGCACACGGCCGCATACTCGTGAACGCACACCCACTCAATGAAACGGACGGACCGTCGCCTTCTCTCTGACAACCCTACTGCACAATTTCCCATTTTCTTAACTCGAGGGCCCTCTCATTCTCCCTCTGGAATATCCGGAGCATCTGGTCGAGCTATTGTTCACACACACAACCACACATACTAGAATCCTCCTTATTTAATATACTATAAACAGTCCTCAATTTGATTTATGGGACACTTTACACTTCTGTACTTTAATCTCCTCTTGCCTGGTTATGTGGAGGACATCATTCATAACCAGTATGACAGATATACTGGTGAGCTGCTGTGTGCATGTGCTGGAACTAGCCCCCCCCTCCACACCCTCTTCCTCTGTACAACCCCCCTCCATCACCACCACCCTCCAGCTCCTGGAATGCCAGTCACACAGCCTCGTCTCTGTGCCATCTGCATATCAGCTCCAGCCTCGGCCAAAGCATTAAATTAAATCCCTGTTTGGGTTGATTAACAAATGGCTGGTGAGCACACATAGTTTTGGAGTTATTTATTTCACGATTATCTTCTAGGTTTTATCTGCGTCTTGCTCTCTGATGGTCTCATTCTGTGCCGTCACGTGGCGTCAGACAGGAGTAGCGGTATGCAGGTGTCCTGAAGGAGTGAGAGAAATGGAGGAGAGAGAGAAAGACAGAGAGGGAGAAAGTTTGTGAGTTAAGTGACAAATTTTGTTTGCTGGCTGGAGTTCAACGTTACCGCTTGTACCTGTCTTCGATTCATCCGCTCTGCATTTCTCTCTCTCTCTCTCTTTCCCCCTCTGTCTGGTTAATCAGTGTGCTAATGGAATGACAGTTATTTAGTGCGTTGTTGTAATTGTCCAATCAGAAAGCTTGGAATGGACACAGTCACAGCTGATTCATTTCTGCCTCTTACTGCTAAATCCGCAAGCTAGATTTGGCCAGCATGCCAGAAAAATTTACTTCTCCTAGACAATACAAACTGACTTTTAAAAAGCTTGCTTCAGTTTATGCTCAATTTGTGGCTTAATATAACAAAAAGTCAGGAACTGTAAGACGATCAGGAGCTGACGCATTGGGATATTAAATGTATGCCAGATTTACCTCATCTTTGACTTCTGAATTGATAGCTCAGTAAGTGTTTTTGTGTGCTCCATCTCTAATCAGAGTTAAATTATGGTGTATTTCAGTACTTTCCAAACCACAAAGCGAAACATAAGTGTGGTTTTACATCCAATTATGGCTTCAAGTTAAATAGAAGAGAGCACTAGAGTACCTGCACAAATCTATATTTTGAACATATTTCAGTAGAGAAATTGCATATGCTGAAAAGGTTTATCTCATCCGCCTGAGCCTCCTCTGCTCCTCACGTCTTCAGATCACCCATGTTCTCCTGTATACCAGCACCCTGTACTTCCAAAAAGAAACAAGAGATTTGTGTTGTCTTTAGCACTGTATAATGTAGTATTTACTAATTGGTCTTAAGGGAAAAGTAAAGTTGTGTGGAAAACTAAATGAAACTGAAGTGAGGAGTCTGGGAGAGATGGTGTGGGAAGGAGACCGGCTGTTCTGTTTTCTCCAGCAGTCCAAACTAGAGACATGTGGCTCCCCAAACAAGCTGTCCAGAGTGGGAGAGCTCGCTGGACTCATTACAGGCAGGGCCAAGACGGGATAGCTTGACAGAACACCATTGGATCATTCGGAGGATTGGAACATTCAAAATAGAATTGTGTTAGTGT
>OMNV01011379.1:15741-27380 GCA_900303265.1 Brotula barbata | reverse complement strand
GCTTTGCCACTGCAGCAGCGTCATCCTGAATCAGAGCCTCTGCAACAGGCCGACACGCCAGTTCAAAGGAGTTCTGACACTGCTGGGGAAACTAATTGGCCATGCTTAAGCTGAGTGCTCCTTCAGGGGTTTGTCTGTCCGACCGAGCTCAGGGCGTCGTTGAATTACAGAGGGAATAAATAGAAAACATCAACTGCTTTCCCAACACTTCACTGTTTTATCCTCAGGGAAATGCAGCAGCCACTGGAGGCCACGGCTACACACCGAGCGTGTTAACAGCACACAGCTGGACACGCACCCACCTGGTGAATATTGACTACACGCAGCGCAGACGGATCGATGGCATCGAACGCTGCTCCCTCTATATTTGATGGATTTACAGATAATGAAAAACAAAACACTTTCTTGAATCATGTCCAACAAAAACATGTTTACCTTTTGAATGTCTATCGAGTGAGTGGACGTAATAAAAGAGGCGACAACGCACGCCCGAGAGAGGCCGCGTTCACCTTATCTGCTCCTCTCGCTGGGAGAGTTTCTGCTATCTGCTGTCAGGGCCTGAACCCGAAACATCCCGACAGACACAGCGGAGAGCGGAGCGACGTGACGGACTTGTTCTGATTATTCCTTAAAGCGTTTGTCAATCAGCTGAAAATGATCAAAAATTTTACTAACAGTGAATCTCCCACGCATACTAAAAGCTCCACTCATTCCATGTACGTGTGTATTCTAGATGTTTGACTTTTCTTCAAATGTTACATACTAGTTATCTATATTTGCCTGCGTCGCATGGATCATATAAATAAAAAAAAATATGTAGAAATAAACAAATTTGCTAACCTTCACATAAGTGTCTTACATGTGTATTAATCAAAACCACCAAGCAGCTTGAATTCATCAGATTTTCAAGGTCTTTATAAATGGATTTAAAAACTGCACTTCCCTCAGCTTGAAACAAGGCGGGGCGTAGTGATATTTACTCTTCTACTGAGTTAGGATGGAGAAAAGCTGCTGCGTAGTTCAGTCTAACGATGGAGATAGTGAACCAGTCCAGAGGTCTCCTTGGACATGAAGATGAGAATGGACGTCTACTTCTGCTTCAAAGCTCGTAGCGCGCAGGCTACATTTCATCACGCTATATTCTGTTAAAATCGTTTAAAAAGTCTCTTAATATGGCACTCGGACCTCCTAAATACTTTAAAGTTCTTTCTATACACTCATCACAATACACACAGTGCTGCCGTCTTTGATCTGAGTATATGGGGGACCTGTACTTTTACTTATAACATAATATGCACAAGTGCTACACAGCTGAAAAAGGAAAATAGGAGTAACTGGATGAAAATGCGTATGTTGGACGGTTGTTGATGGAAACTGAATAAAAATCTCTTCACGCATGAAGGATCTGTGTCTCAGCTGGCCTGATTTTTTAGATGCAGATGTGTAGTCGTGTCTCGGTCATGTTCTGTCCTTCTGAATCCTTTTGACAGAATTCTTATTTTCTTTACTACCTTTGATCTTTAATAGACTTTCGGAGCAATAATTTCACATTTTGCGGGAGGGGGAGTTCTTTGTCCCCCCCCCCCCCACACGGAGACCACGCCCACATGTTGATGTCAAGAATCTGACTGTATTTACGATGAGCTTTCTTTCTTTTTTTTTTCCCCTTTTTTGTGTGAACTGTCAACTTTTCTAAAAACGCTGTGAAAATGCAAGTGTGGGTGGGAAAACATTCTCACACAAAGACGGCAGATTCTAATTTATCTCATCTTAAAGGGGCCTCAGAATCCGACTGAGACAGTGGGAGTGGATTGAATGTCGTCTGGGTGATGATCGGATGCAGCCGCAGTAACCTCATTATGCTACTTTCGGAACGACTGAACGCCTGCTGACAGTTGGACAGGAAATCAGAAAAGTTTTCCTCGAGTCCTCTGTGTCGCACCATCCATCTCTGTACTTGGTCCGCATGTCCGATTGCATCCCTGTGTCTCCATTAAAACGGTCACTTTATACCTATTCAAGACACTTAAATTCTGTTCATCAAACACCCAGTCCACACACACTCAAACTGGTCTAATGTTCGTTTTCACTCAGTGTGCACTTGTGAATCCTCGTTGCTGCAGATCATGGATTGACAGTAGAGAGATGGATAGGTGTACATTGCGCTCTCTTTGATACGTTCAAAGTGGTCTCGCTTCAAAGGCTCAGCCCTGTTATCAGGTCAGCTCGGTGCTGACCTGATAACAGGGCTGAGCCACGCTGTGCACATGTAGGCCGCGCATTTTAATCAAAGCGTCGTATGCTAATTCTGCTATTTTGTATGACAAAAGCCTTATTTAAAAAGTGTTTAATGAAGCATTATTCCCCAGACCGCAGAGATGATTCAGATTATTCGCTCTTACACCACCATCCATCCCACTGTGGATCTAATCAACTCCGTGGACGGATTCCAGGCGTCTACCGCAGATGATCCGTCTCACGCTAACGACCTCGACGTGATGCTTTACGGGACCGTTTTGGCGCGCGAGGCCTCATCCTAAAATAAATTTTTAATCTGGATTCCCGATCGACTAAACGAATCCTTCACACTATCAAAGTGCACGTGTTTAACATTCAGGGCAAGTTACGGCGAGAACGGTAATTCTCCTCGCTGACGGTGAATCTAAATGATGCTCGCTTAAATCATTTAAGCTCATTCTGCTGTTTAAAATTTAGCTCCATTTTCCCTGCAGCCAACCATAAAATCCATAAATGGGCCGATCGTCCACACCTCTGCAGAGGTCAACGGTGCAGCGTGCATACAGGATAACTGATCGGGGAAATGATTCATTTACACACGCACAAACACACACTTCATTACTCTCATGTTTCATCTGTGTGTGTGTGTGTGTGTGTGTGTGTGCGTGTGTGGTGGATGGTGAGACAACGCCATCTGCTGACTGAGTCTTTGACAGCCAGATATCAGGCGATGAAGATAATAAGAGTTCATGTTTTCATTTGAGAGGAATGGAAGCTTTTAAACACATTCACCTACACACTGAGCACACACACACACCATATTTAAAGACAAGACACTCTATTCTTTAACCCTCTGTGGTCTGAAGTCAGAGTTGCAGTTTGACTTTTCAAAGATTTATGGTTTTAGGTTCTTGTTGTGCTCTAAAGGCCTTTTGCGTGAAAATGATCGTGAAAATCTTCTTATGACTCCCATGTTACAGAAATGCAAATCTTGTTTTGTTTTTCTTGACCGAATTCTGTGAATCTGCTGTCTGCTTTGCCTGTGAGCTCCTCATGTGAATATATGTCTCATTAAAATAGAGCAATAGATGAACATAAAGCTGGTTTACAGTTCAGACTGTGTCCGTGCATCGATCTGCCACAGGAATTACACTTACAAATGAAATTACAGTTATTGATTCTGCCTTTTCATGAGCTCTCTTATTGAAATATTGATGATCAGTTCCTCTCTTGCAGACAGTCAGAATGAACTTGCTTTATTTTATGAATGCAGGGATTCCATCCTGCACTCCATCACAGCGATAACTTTTACGAGCATTCATAAGCCCTCTTCTTTATTGGATGATCTATTTCGGAGCGGCGGTCGCCCATCCGCTGGCGGCAGCGTTTATCTGTTCCTCAGCCCGACGCGGCCTGAAGCGAAAAATGAATTACCATCCTCTCACCATCACGCCAGCAAAACAATCCACGTCATAAATTTTAACGCCGTCGTGCGATAAACTCCGGTTCAGGAGAGGCTGAGGCAACGGGAATCCTTTTTGTCACTGGATTAGCCGTTAATTCATACGCAAACAAAACAATAGCACAAAATACGACAGCATATGGCGTCTGTCCGCGGAGCTTCGGCTCATCCTCCGGGAGAACAGACGTTGCGGAAAATAGCACCGGGCTGTCTTCGACGTCCGACCCAGCTCAGCCAACCTCCATATTTGGGGGAGTAGCGAGACACCGTCTTGGCCCCTCCCAGAAGAGGGACACCAGAGCACATCCTCAACAGCTGTCCGAAAGCCCTGAGAGAAGATTGTTTGGGATGGCGACACGGCCAGGTGCTGAGTCCTCGGCCATCCGTGGCAGCGAGCGCCGCCGCCAGAACCACAGACCGGAACGCCAACGGGCCAACTTAACACCACTCAAGACCGGCGGCTAAAAGTCGACCTGGGTGAGCGACTCGATTCGTTTCCAGCTCACAGAGCAACATCGCTGCAGCCAGGTAGAGTCGTCCTCATCAGGACCTCCAGGCCTACGGTTTCCAAATGGCCCTCTAAGCTGTCTATGAGTCCGGTCTGTGATACTGTCCTCCCATAATGCACCTCCACCTGTATTTCTGTACGTCAGTCTGCCTGTTATCTGTTGCACCGTGCGTCCTGATTAAACGTTATTTTGTCTCACTGTGCTGAGATGACAATGAAGCTTGATGCAATTTCCTTTTACGAGGCTCAAACGAGGCCGTATGAATCGATGTGGAACACAAAGGTTTCACTCTTCACTCCGGCCTTCATCTGGAATCATTCACAAAGAGTGAAATGAACTCGGACACACGGCACATTTACGACGTCAGAGTTGACGGCCGGGACCGTGAGAGGATGAGGATGAGGATGAGAGGCACGCTCCCGCTAACGTCGGTTTAATGTCACTCACACAGACGGATTCAATAGGCAGCAGGTTTGTGATACCTCTTGACTGCACAAAAACCCCTGTCAAAGGGATGAGGATGAGGATGATGATGATGACTCATCAATGACTGCCAGGAGCTTTGTGGCTGAGACTCGTGGGTATTTCATTATTCTCCAGACAGATCTTAGAACCAGAGCGAGCGAATAACAGAAAGAAAAAAACAATAACTGTCACTTTGTGTTTCACTTCAGTACAGGATTATTATACGGCCATAATGAGGAAATATGGATTTCAAACTCTTACCAAAACAAGGATTCAATGAGTGTACGGAAGAATCCAATTATACTCTGCAGTCCTAGTGTGTCTTATGTGTTTCTGATCAAAACAGGCTGAGTAGGGTTTATTCCCGTCACATGATGATTGTTCTACAGTGCATAGTGTCTAAATGAGGATAAGTAATGATAGGAGACACTTACTGAGGTTACAGTCTATCCTGATACAATCTGGTGAGAGAGAGAGTGAGATGGTGAGATCAAAAGAAAAAAAAAGAGAGAAATATTTCACATCCTTCAAGGTACATTCTGCAGACAGTTCAGTGCTTTATAGAGAGAGAACCACCATCCGGGGACAGGCCGAGAGTCTAAACCGCCACTTTCCCCCCCGCAGGCCTCAAAACATAAAAGAAGAAAAGCTCAGCGTGCGTCTGACACAGCTGAGCGTGCGACAGGGCGGATCAAAGTCACGATCAATATGCTGTGATTGACCGTGAAAATGTAAAAGTGCACCAGATGCTGAATGTGGAGCGTTTATATCACAACAAACAAACAAAAAGCCCCAAGCTTAGGAGGAAACAACTGAAATCTCCTCAATGATCAACGATGGCGGCGCTGTTAAGAAGCAGGTGTAGGAGCCCTTTATATTTGACCTTTATTTTACCTGGAAGTCCCATTAAGATCAAAAACTCTTTTATTAAAGAGACCAGGCCAAGGTAGCAGCCGTAAATTTTGTTTAAATTTAGTGGACGTTTCTCCCAGTTTCACTAATCTGTGGGACGATTTTCCCAGAAACAGGAGGCAGGAAACAATGAATATCCAAGGAACGACAAAAACATTAAACATCTGTTCACCTCAGATTTTAAGAGCTGGAGACTCTTATTACTCTGTATTTTTCTATAAAAAAAATCTAAATAAACCCCAAAAAATCTGTAAAAATTTCTATTATATATATTCTATTATATTATATCTATATACAGTATATTATATATATATATAATGAAAGAAAGTGTAAAACAAATCAGCGAAGCAGAAGTTTTCCACAAAAAAAAAATGCAGATGGGTCTTAATTTTATTCTTGAGTTTTGGAAAATTCTTCACCTAAATAAATGTATTTTTGAAAAAGGAACAAAATAATAGAGAAAAAAAATCTATCATCCCTTCAGAAATTCTGTTGTTGATTCTATTCTTGATTTTCCCCCCTATTCATCATTAAGAGGCCTGATGATGTCAGATCGTTACCCAGCATCCCCTAATCGGTGGCATTGTGCCGAGTCGCAGTCTAACTGAAGATATGGAGTCAGCAAGAAGCTCATGGAGAGAGAGTGTGTGCGGCACCACAGTGCAACAGTATATAATTCGTGAATATGATCACTTCATGACCTCAGGCATTATAACATCTGAAGGTAAACTAATATTGATTGGCGTGAAATTATGCATTTTTCCAATTCTGCCACCAATTTATTCATCACACAATTCAATTTGTTTGTATGACATCATCTGTGATCATAATTTGCGAAAGGAAAATGTACAAGGTGGCATCGGAGCAAAGTCCTAAAACTAAAACCACTAGTAGGATTTAGTTGAGGAGGAGGACTTAATTGATGAGTAGGATTTAGTTGAGGAGGATTTAGTTCCTTAAATGAGTGCCTCCTCCGTCATATGGAGATTCATTTGGATTGATAAAAAATGGACACGGCACATAAAAAATACTTGCATACAAGGAGTGACAACACATCCTATAACTGTCTGCACACTCGAGTGTGTAACCTAAAGCCATGTTCTATATTTTGTATTGTACAGTTTTCTAAATCTTAATATTTGAAATTTAATCCTTATTTTTTAGCCCTATTTGTCTGCTTTTACAAATAGTTACAAATTAATAGGTAAACTAGTATTTGAAAACTAAAACAATATCAGTATTGTCATATTATCAACATTGTGAAAATTAATTCCCATATTAACGTCCCAGTCCTACTTTGACTGCTGTCTTTCTTTCTGTTCTTTTCTATTCTATTTTTTTTAGCAGCTTGTTGTCACATGGCATCAAGACGCCTCCTTCACCGTCACTCACTGCATCTCATTTGTATGAAAAGAGTCCACACTCCTGACCTTGTGTCCTACAGGTCACACCTCCCTGCAGTACTCCTTCAGACCACCAGAGGGTAGAGGCAGCAAGTCAGTGCTTAGAGAAATGGCCTCTTTATGCAAAAATGTAATAGATTCGTGTTTTCCTGTGATTAAAAGACAAACAGTGAGTGATGGTGCAGCCTCAGTGGAGGTCTGAGGTTCAGGGGTACTGGGTTTGAGTCAGTACTTGGATGAGTACTCAAGAAGTACTTGAATCAGGGATCAGCTCTGGTGCACCTTTACTGAAAAACGTCACTTTGATCCCCCGCCTTTCAAATGATTTCCCTGCCTGCCTGTTCTGCAGGCCTGATGTATGTTTCCCATGATGTAGTCTCCAATTTGCAGTCAGAGGAAAGTGGTGATTTGCACAACCTGCAGCCACGCTAACGCTTTCAGCCAAAATACGGATAAAATGTGGTGTTTTAGTCACAGCCAGTTAAACTTGTCTCTCTTACAGCCAATTGCAGTGCTCGAATTAGCGGATGCAAAGTGGATTCAACAACTTAACACGAGAGTAATGAAGTGCATGTGTGTGAGTGTGAGTGTGTGCGCGTGACGTGGCTGAGGAGTGCTCTCAAGCTGTCAACCATCACAGAGCAGTGGATTCAGACAGCCAGAAACCAGACTGATGATTTACTTTGTATGTGTGTGTGTGTGTGTGTGTGTGTTGGTCCCCATCACCCTCTGCTCAGTGGAGCATCTCTAAACTGAACAGGAGAGTGAATGCGAGGGAGGGGATGACAACACATGCGATTGAACCTCGTGAGTCATTTTTCACTGACTTTGACTTCAATTGTCAACTAAAAGCTACACTGTAAAAAAAATGTAAATTAAAAGACAGGAAAAAGAAATTTGGTCTGTGAAAATCTGGCATGACTTTGCTCACTTCTACAAAAAGTTTGGCTCTGGAGCATTCAATTTGTAGTGAAATAATAGTAATAATAATAATCATTTTGGATATTTTACTGTATTTATTCAAATACATCTATAAAATTAAAGAAAATAAATCCAAGGTGGGCTCAATATTTCTTCTTCATTTGTTTGTAGAAAGTAAAATTTGTAGTAAAAAGCAAAGAATTCTAAAAATAATCTTTCATTATACATTTAACTTAAAAAATATGTAAAAATCTACTTCAAAAAGTTCTACAAAAGAAGCAAGTTGAATTATTATGGAAAAATTCAACAAAAATATAGAAGAATTCATTTTTCACATTTTTCACTAATTCTAGATATATATATTTAACAAAACATTTCTACCGCCCCCTCCAAAAGTTCTATTCGTCACCTTTGTCTGCCATAGTTAGAAGCCACCTCCTTTCAGAAGTGACTCGATTGTTGTTTCACAGATCAGCAGATATTTTGTTTTTGTAGCCTTTTAGTTGACAAATAAAAGCCAAACTGAGTGAAAGGTAGGACTGAGACTCCAGAGGATGATGAAGATAGTGATGAAGAATCTGGTCTCTGCCTGCCTCCTCCTCAAACTGCAGACAAGCCGTTGAAGGGCTGAAAGAACGGAGACGGTCAGAGGAGACCTGACCAGGGGATGAGCAGAACGAGAGACAGGAGTGAGACGGAGTGAGACAGATAGAGAGACAGAGATAAAGATGGAGAGGAAAGGAAGGAGGGAAAGCAGAGCATCCATGCACACGAACAGCTGCTGAAAAAGTTCACACACCCCCGAGTTAGGCTCATGAACGTGAACACTCAGTAATCGCGTCTACGTGACAGCAGAGGGCGCCGCTGAGGGTTAAATCACAGTAAAGTTTAAATGTGTTTCACTCTACTGTGTACTCAGTTCACATTTCATTCATAGAAAGCAGACCTACAACTGCTAAAAATCAAGAATTGGTTCGCAAAACCGCATAAACTGCAAATATTTTAACCACTTAAGTTCTACTAAATAAATCTAATAATTTTAGAGGATTTTGGAAAATATTTAATGGACGTTTTCACACGTCTAACTTGTTTAATATTGAGCACACCTCAGTAAGCATGCCAGAAAAGACATTCAAAAAATGAAATGAATAAAATAAAATAAAAGTTTGTAAATCAAGAGTACATCACTTGTGCCAATACTGCTAGAATAGAAAATATATAAAATAAGATAAAACAATTAAATCCAGTGGTCACCTGTGGGGAAATTTGGTGGCAACTTTAATTTCCCTGAAAAAAATCTCTTTATTCAAGATTAATAATTGTACACATTTGCATATATTTGGTATCTAGATTGTGCTTATTACTGTTATTTCAAATCAAACTTTGTGAAGATGGAGCCGTTGGTGGTGAGCTTGAGTCCCAGAGGTCAAAGCAGTAGTTTGTTAACTTTGTGTACTAAGTGTAATCACAGATTTTTTTGTTAGATTTCTCCAGAGTTATCTTATTATGTCAGGAAAACTAAACAAAATAAAGATGCTGCAGATTTAAAGAAATGCAAAAAAAAGACTCAGGTTTTGCTTGTGTTTTAGCAGCAGCTGTGCTCAGTGTGTATGGACTCTGAGTATGGAAGGGGCCGGACAGATAACAGGAGGAGGATTCTCATCATGTGCATGTGTGTGTATGTTTGTGTGTGTGTGTGTTACCCAGGTTGACAGTGAGTTTGACTCTGCCTCCGTCCAGCTCCAGACGCAGTGTGTCTGCAGACTCCTGGGAGGTGGTGGCCATCAGCAGCCCAAAGGCCCTCTGGGACATGAAGCGCAGGGACACGTCCTCGGCCTCCGTGTGGTGAGTCTTGGGCAGCGCCACCTTCAGGTACATGCTGCCATCGTAGCTAACCGCCGTGGCCTCTGAGGGATAAAGGAGCACAACGTGGTCAGAGGGAAGCAGAGAGCTGCCACAGTGTAGAAAACGAAAGACAGCATTTCATGAAAACCGTTCTCCTCATAACCCCAGAACCTTTCTGTGTTCATACTGGGAAAACTTCACATTTAAAGCAGCAGCAGTTACATGACTAGGAGGTGCATTAAAAAACAATTTGAGTCAAAAAATCTCCTTCACCTGGTTGTAGAAAATTATCATATTGTATCAGAATTATGATATTTTCTCCAGTCCCCAGGTCTTTGAATGGACATTTATGGATCCGTGGAACACGTATTAAAGCTTCTAAAAGTTCCTCTACATGAAGTTCCATGTTTAGTTTGACGCAAGTCTGTTAAGCCTCAGAAAGTGTTTTCCTGTGAACTTTGACACGCCTGTATGTTTCCATGGATCTCTGTCCTACAGCAATTCCTGCTGCCTTCTCGCAATAAAAGGGATATTAAACATTGACTTAAAAATAAATACTACAACATCTATTCTTAAATATATAACTTAATGAGTGTTTTTCTTTACTCTGACTTTAAATTACTACATAATCAATTAACCTTAATTTTTCATTGTTTTGAAAGTAAAAAAAAGTAATAATTAGGCAAAAATAGTTCCAGCTAATAGAGATTTGGTCTTTAACTAAAAATCCAAGACCTTTAAATCTCGAACCTCAAGAATCCAGACTTCTATTTAGCAACACGCCTCATGGCATGAATCGTTCCCTTCCAAACACCTTAAACATGTTAGGAATAGATGAATGCATGAATGGAACATAAAGGAGTGACACCTGAACCACCTCAGTGAAGTTCATGACACACACAGAGTGACATTTAAGAATAATTGAGTTGGATTTGAGCTTGCAGGTCTCTTCTGTGCCAGCAGATGGCAGAAAAGGCCCGAAGGTTCCATCAGGAATCAGCTTCCTGCAGAATTTATAACCACACTGCCATGCAGCACAACAGGGATTTGATACACACCTCTTGCTGTTAGCAGCCTGTGGATGTGTGGAATGTGAGGAAATCATCTACACGAAAAAAACGGAGGGATTCACACGCTTCTCTAATGGAGGGTTGAGTGTTTCCTCCGAGTGCTGAAAAAGCATTCATGAATCACTGCAGGAAACAATGCTGCTGTTCATCATTAAAAGCCACAAAATCAGAAACAACAACTGTTTTTTTCACCATTTTGTCACCATTGTTTCTGTGTTTGGAGTGTTATTCACACGTTTACCATGCTTGTCATTTCAATACTTGGATGCTTATGCTGGAATTTTAAATATAATTAAGATTGTTTGTGAGGATGAGATTTCATTGTCTTTTTTCTTTCTGCATTTTTCTAGGAGCCACAGCTCAAACAAAATGTTACTGGATGGGACGCCCCACCAAATACTGTAGAGTAACAACACAGGACTGCATCACAGCCACTAAAGCACATGATCATTGTTTCCTGATGCTGCCAGGGGTTCATTTATGTCAGGAAAACACACAAAATGCACATTACCCATCAAATTTCAATTCATTTGTTCAAAATTAAAGATTTCACCTGAAGAGACAACATGAGATGAGATTACATGGGATAAGATAAGATAAGATGGCCTTACACATGCAGTACATACAGTATGGCCAGTTTCCACTTAGTGGATGGACGAAAGGAAGAACAGAACATAAAAGTAGGTGTAATATGTGAAATTGATCTAATAAATTAGCTGATGCTGTTGAGTGTTCAGCATCTTTAATTTGGTAATATAACAAATGTTGAAAACAATATTAAAGTAAAGATAATGAAAAAGAAAATAGTAAAAAA
>OMNV01011377.1:25410-44864 GCA_900303265.1 Brotula barbata | reverse complement strand
TAAATCCTAAAATTTTATAAAATTGTTGGTCCCCATAGATGAGCGTGACAAAAATATTTTATAGCGATAGACTTAAATGTTTAACTAAAGTCAAACATTCAGTGGAAGAAACAGAAGAAAACACATTTTCAGTGCAGGCTGTCTTTAATTTGAAGATAAAACATCTCCCATCCATCCATCCATCCATCCATCTCCCATCCATCCATCTATCCATCCATCTCCCATCCATCCATCCATCCATCCATCCATCCATCCATCTCCCATCCATCCATCCATCCATCCTACTGACATGTTTCCACCTCCATTCTTCTGTCCATGCAGAGTCCAGCCGGTGACTTTCTCTCTGTGTCGCCGCTTACCCACTGAACATGTTAGCGGCCAGTTACAGTTCAAAGTGGAGCTCACATCTACTGGTCCTGATGGTACGTCTGTCTGCCTTCTAGTTGTTGGATAATAATTATTTAGATTTTGTGCCGAAATGATTGACGCCAGCTTGATTCTGTCCTTCGTATTTTTCCCGTAGGAGCGTCTCCCGATTCTATCATTGGCATCTCGTCTTTAAACGGAGCTCCAGGAACTCCTTCAGATGATGAGGACCTGCCTCATCATCTTCCAGTGGTGGTCTCCACGAGCCTGTCCCCCACTGGCTCCCAGGGTTCTCACATCCTGTGGGAAGCTGGTGGAGCTACAGCTTATCCAGAGAAGGACCTGCCTGCTGTTGGAGCAGAGGGCAGATTTGCACAAGCTGAAGGCCTGTCAGGTCATGAAATGCTCCAGAGGTCGCTCAGTGAGGGCCTGGATGCTATCGAGGCCCCAAAAGGTCCAGGAGAGAGACCCCTGGGTGCCGCGTCACCCAAACTGTGCTCCAGCTTCCCCACTCACACACGACTCAGTGCCATGCTGCACATTGACTCTGATGAAGATGAGGACAGGTCTGGGGCCAATGACTTTGCTCCGGTGCCCATGTCCCCCCTGGTGGTCAACGGTAACCTTCCAGAGTTTGACGGCCCCGATGAAGACGATCCTTTTCCTGAGCTACAGGAGCCTGAGCGGCTTCAGCCCCCACAGCCCGAGGGTGTGGGGGCCGTTAGGGAAGAGGGGCCCTCTGAGGCGGCGGCGGCGGCGACGGCCCCACAGCAGGTGTCAGGTCTGGACATGGAGGAGGTTTTGGAGCAAGATGTCTTCTCTGAAGCGGAGGAAGCTCCTTTCGCAGAGGCTGTGTCCCACAACGCTTTGCCCGAGGGCGGAGAGCTCCATCCGGAAGGACGGGGGGCAGGCGAGGACGCATCGTCGGAGATCGACACCTGCTCCATGGCGACAGCGCCGCAGACGGTCGTGTCGTCGTCGGAGAGCTGTCCGATCACATTGGTCACCGCTGTGGTGAGTTCTTCTCTTTGTGTGTGTATACGTGTCTGCTGCATTCTAAACATATTTCCACCGTAACGATCTCCTCGATGTTCTTTTTTTTGGCTGACTGTGCAGCACCAATGCACTCTGCTGTCGCTGAGCTTCACCGTTTTTTTTTTTTCCCACAGTGCAGTGCACTCTGTGTGCTGTGCTGCAGTCCCTGCCGGGTCCTTGTGCCAGACTGTTACTTGTGTCTCGTGACCGTGGAGTCTCTTGGCCTTTATATAGACTGGAAACATGACTTTGCACCATCGTGGTCTAGTACAGCGTCACTGTTCCACATCCCATATAGGACGATAAATGGATATTTTCATGTCAGCTTTTCAGCACAACTGTAGATTTTAGATGTAGAACAGAAATTTGGAGTTAGTTGTAATTATCTTTTTGCCTTTACAAACACTCTGTAGTTTCTGATATCAGCGTTTCCTTGGAAGAAATCATCGTGCAAATCACCGGGGGTGGAAACATATTTTATATGATGTGTCAAGAATAAATTCAAACGTTTTACTGTCACTCTCACATCAACTCCTAAAAACATTTTTTTGTACAATTTGCTAAAATCCTCTTAACATCCTGAGAGGAATCCATAAGGAAACATGTCTCTGTAGCACCACCTACTGGACAGGACTGGGGGGTTCTCAGGCACTCTGATTTCTCATTTGATATTTTAGGTTGTACAGTGAGTAATCGTTCCATTTTTGTTTTCACAACTTCTCCTTGTGTTTTGTGGAATATTTTGTAGGAAGCCGAGGAAGGAACAGAGGCGGCCATCGATCCAGGGGGAGACCTGATTGTGGGCGCTCCACCAATCAGTCAAGCTGTAGACGGTGTCGGCGGCGGGCGAGCTCCTGTCACCGAACCTGAAGGAGAAACCGGCAGGCAGGAGCCGGGAGAGGAGATCCTTGACAGGAGGCCGAGCATGCAGGCGTCTGGGGGCGTGGCTGAGGAAACCGAAGGGGAGGGGTCTAAACCACATGAGGAGGCGGGGTCTACAGAGTCAGAGCAGGTTACTACGGAGACAGAAGGAGAGGAAGGTACTCAGCCTGAAGCTATTTAATATTTAATTCTAATAGATTATCCTAATGTGGAAAGTATTTTTTTAATCTGGGAGTTGGATTTTTTCTAGTTTTACGTTCCAAATTGTCATGAGCATAATCTTTATTTTTTCTTGTTTAAAAAAATCCCCCAAATTTTCCTAAATTGCGTCTGACCTGACATTCCTTGGACAAATGATGCAGGCAGCGTTTTCTGCCTCCAGGTACTCACATCAACGGCCATCCTGTCCGTTCGCTTCCCTCGGTGCGTCATGACATCCATCGGTACCAACGGGTGGACGAGCCGCTACCTCCCAGTGAGTGTGTGTGTCTGTGTGCAAAAAAAGATTTACGAATACAAGAATTTCAAGTCAAAATGTTATGAGGGGAAAGTTGTAATATTATAGTTATTATTATTGTTATTATAAGTCTATCTTAATTGATAAAATGGGCATTATGTTCAAGAAAAAGTTCCAAATATTACAAGAATAAAGTTGTATTATTTTCGGAATAAAATCGGAATGTTTCGAGAATAAAGTTGGAATATTAATAGAAAAAGTTTAAATTTCATTTCAATAAGCTGGAATATTTATATTAAAAGTCCAAACGTTTTGATGATAAAGTTGTGCTGTTGGTCAAATCGGACTTGTAACAATAAGACGATGGCTTCTTGGTTTTTTGAAGCACCACCTGACTGACCTGTACATGTTAGTCAGACCGTCTCATACTGCACCGCATGTTCATTGTTCATTTCTTGATAGATTGGGAGGCTCGGATTGACAGTCATGGGAGGATCTTCTTCGTGGACCACGTGAATAGAACCACCACGTGGCAGCGTCCCACAGGACCCCCCGCCCCCCAGGGCCTCACTCGCTCCAGTTCCATCCAGCAGATGGAGCAGCTCAACCGCAGGTCGGTAAAGAGACAGTAAAAGTGTTTGTGGCTCAGCGTAGCCGCAGGAGGAATAGAATAAAACCTCCATTTTATGAAAATAAAAAGACATATTTTCACTTGAAACATGCAGGTTTTGTTTTTGCTCCTCTGTCTGTGAGCACCATCACGTGAAAATTTAAATTGAATTTCCATGAATCTTGGTGGACTGCTTGGACCTGATCCAGGGAAGAATCCATCATCTTTTTTACTAGTCAGCCTGAAGGTGGCGCTGTAATTACCCAAGAAGATTTGGCCATTTTTGAATTTTCCCTTTTTTCTCAGATTCCCTTTGCCCGTGGAACCTTTGTGAAATCCTCTGTTTATGAGGACTTTGTCTCCCGTCCGTTCCAGGTATCAGAGCATCAGAAGGACCATAACCAACAGCGATCGCGCAGAGGAAAGCGCAGCCGACCTGCTTCCCGAACCAGACGGCGAACTCATGCCTCACTCCATTTCTGGTCCGCTCACTTCCACATTTATGACAGACTAAGAATAGAGACACGGAGAATAAATCAGGGCCGTCATTCCAAAAATATCTATCTCCAGTTGGAGAAAAAGTGGCTGCACAAATCATGACTCCTCTCTTCAAATTGACTCGTAGCCTACATTATATACAAATAGAAATACTCCTTTGTAATTTTATTATACATCATATGTAGTCTCTGATAAACTATCATTTTAGTCTGTTGATGTTGCTGCATGTGAACCTTTGTGTTGGTTTCTTGTAACGTTTTGTACAATAAGCTGCACCGGTCATTGTGTATCTTAATGTTTGAGTTCTGTGTTTACGTGTTTCGTCGCAGAATACCGGCGAGAAAGCGTGGTCGGCCACTCCAGCAGCCGCTCGCGTCTTTCTCTGCTGCTCCAGTCACCCAGCGCCAAGTTCCTGTGCAGCCCCGACTTCTTCACCGTGCTGCATTCCAACCCTGTCAGTCCCCACCTGTACAACACTTTAGACATTAGTCCTAAAGTATCCAGCACATTTATATTCTGACTGCAGAAAGATGGACAGAGAACGGAACATTTGAAATTGAACCTCTTGAAAATGAGATTTTGCCGCTCTAATATACTTGATCGTATGTGTATAAATAGAAAATCCAGTCAGCCCTGCAGTCATCATGCAAAAAGTCGTCTTACAGAGAATCGTTGCATTTAAATTAATAATGAACTTTCCAAAAATACCAAACTAGAACTCAGACTATTCGTCTTTTATGATCAAGTTTTTCTCCTCTCTCCCGATGACGTCACCTCTCTGTCCTCGTACCCTCAGAGTGCCTATCGCATGTTTACGAGCAACACCTGCCTGAAGCACATGATCAGTAAGGTGCGTCGGGACGCGCATTACTTTGAACGCTACCAGCACAACCGCGACCTCGTCACCTTCCTCAACATGTTCTCCAACAAGCAGCTGGAGCTTCCCCGCGGCTGGGAGATGAAGCACGACCACACCGGGAAGGTGTGTGTGCGTGTGTGCGTGTGTGTGTGTGTGTCTGTTAGATGGCGCTCTTTGATCTAGATTTTCGAGCTCTATAGTTTCAATGAATTGCATAAACATCTAAGACACGCTGACTGTGCGGGTGCTTGTGTTTTGATCCTCAGCCTTTCTTTGTGGATCATAACTGTCGCTCCACGACCTTCATTGACCCCCGGCTGCCCCTCCAAAGCTCGCGCTCCACAGGCCTGCTGGCCCACCGCCAACATCTGAGCCGCCAACGCAGCCACAGTGCCGGGGAGGTGAGACACAAGCCGCCGCTGCAGCACCGGTTACCTGGAGTCACCCTCGGGCTCACACAGTGCACCGCAGTGTTTACTCTGTCTTACATTCACACACACACACACACACACTGCTGTCCACCGATTGTCTTTTCCTTTTCGTCTTTTATACTAAAATGTTCTCATAATTCTTGCACTTTGTCTGTATTATTGTTGTTGTTGTTGTTGTCGTCGTCGTCGTCCTTCTTCTTCTTTCTCGTATTTTGCTCTGAATCTTATAAATCTAATCCAGGCTTGTTAAGGGAGATAAACCCATCAAGGTGTCCTACATTCTTTTTATATTTTTATGATTTTCCTCTTGCTGAATGACTTTTGAAGTCGTGGCGTTACGGCGGCTGCTGTCTGATGACTGTCCGATGGGTCTGGGTCAGAACCAGGATGCGACCTGAACTGTAGTGCTTCCTTGTGTCACAGGTGGTGGACGACTCCAGGCAAACCAACCCGCCTGTCATGCCCCGACCCTCCAGCACCTTCAGCGGCTCCAGCCGAAGCCAGTACCATGATCTGGTACCTGTGGGTAAGTCCACACACACACATGCACACGCACGCACACACACACAAATGCGTGCGCACATAGGCACACATCAGATAACACAGAGAAAAGATCAAACACAAACAAACAAGAATTCATCCATCCGTCTTCATCTGTTTCTTCCAGCCTATAATGACAAAATTGTGGCGTTTCTACGGCAACCCAACATCTTTGAGATACTACAAGAGAGGCAGCCTGAGCTTGCTAGGAACCACTCACTCAAGTATGTCTCTCTCTCTCACCCCGTCTCTCTCTCTCCCTGTCTCTCTCTCTCCCTGTCTCTCTCTCTCCCTGTCTCTCTCTCTCATATCTGTCCTGTTTGTTTTCCTTTTGCCCCCCCTTGCCCATCCTCCATTACCATCATCATCAGTCAACCTGTACACACATTTAACCTTTAATTTAAAAGGATTGCGTCAGTTGACCTGCTGACTCTCAGTGTGTGTGTGTGTGTGTGTGTGTGTTTCCAGGGAGAAGGTGCAGTTCATTCGCAGTGAGGGAGTCACTGGATTGGCTCGTCTCTCCAGCGATGCTGACTTGGTCATGCTGCTGAGGTGAAGCCCTTGATGCATGTGTTCATGTGTGTGTGTCACAAATGATCAAATTCATTTCATTGAATCTAAAACAGGCTGTTGTCTTCAGTGACATTTTGAACCATAGATTTAGGAAAGGATAATACTACTGAGTTCAAATACCGATTTGTCACCGATGCTCCTCCGTTGCCAGGGTTATGTGTTATATCCCTCTAGTATTCTCTGATGTTGATGAGTGTGTATTGATGCTTCTATCCAGCTTGTTTGAAGAAGAGGTGATGTCATACGTACCCCCGTTACTCCACCCAGGTTACTGTCTCTCCTCTCCTCAGAGCTCGCCCGGTCAGTCTCTCAGTCTACCTCACAATCTACACCCAATCTATATAAAATCTATATAAAATCTATATACAATCTACACCCAATCTATACACAATCTATATACAATCTACACCCAATCTATACACAATCTATATACAATCTACACCCAATCTATACACAATCTATATACAATCTACAGCCACCTGCTCTGATCTTTTTTCTGTCCCTTTGATCAGAGCTGTCACTCACTCTGGCTGCAGCTCCCCCACAAGCATCATTAAACTTTCATTTTATTTGACTTTATCTCCTTGACGACCTTTTATTTCCTCTTTTTCTCTCTGTGTCTGTTGTGTCTCTCTTTTTGTTTCATTTAAATCCCAGGCATCCAGCGAGCCAACGCCCGGGCCCCTGCACCCTACAAACGAGATTTTGAAGCTAAATTGAGGAATTTCTATCGAAAGCTGGAGACGAAGGGATACGGCCAGGGACCGGGGAAAGTCAAGTACGTTTAGACCGTTAAAGCACAACATTTACATGAGTTATTGTCCTGTCTAGCGCTCACTTAAACAATACAAGCGTGTGTAAGTCGATGTCAGCTGAAAGTACGTGAGGCTCTTCAACGTGAGGTAACGGCCTATGGGCCCGTCGTCATAAACACCTGGGCTTTATTTGGAATTCTAATGAAATTCCCACAGTTACCAAATATATCAGGATGTATTCAAGGGAGATCAGTAAAGAATTAAAGCAACAAATCCTGAATAAACAGAATCTAAGGGACATTATAGATGACATAGCTTGATAAAGTGAGGGTTATTATAATGGGATGAGATGATGGGATGCCTTCTCTTCAATGGATATACAGTCCTTTAAATAACCCTCAACAGTTTACCTTCAAATGTACTCAATTGCCAATTTATTTGCCAATACTTATGTGCTTGATCCAACGCTCTATCTCTAACACTTTTTTGTCTTAAACTAACACCATAAACGTTCTTAACTCTTAGTGTTGCTGTAATTTTATGCAGATCTGTCCAGATACACAGAGTTAGTTCTGAAGTTGTTATATTTAAATTTACTCTGCTGTGATTCCTCAGACCATCAGTTGTAATGGAGTGCGTATGTGTCCGTGTGTTGGTTCGTGTGCTCTCAGGTTGATCATACGTAGGGACCACCTTCTGGAGGACGCCTTTAACCAGATCATGTGCTACTCTCGTAAAGACCTACAGAGGAGTAAACTCTACGTCAGCTTCGTCGGGGAAGATGGGTGAGAGTGAGAGAGAGAGAGAGAGTGAGAGAGAGAGAGAGATGCCTTTTTTTTCCACAGTGAAATCTTATTATTATTCCTTTGGGCTTCACATGAAGGTTTTATTGGATTTTACACCGGACACGTCCACCAATGCAGACAAATCTGACCTGATCACATATATTCACATAAAACTCAAACACCACAATTATTACAATCACAATCAATTTGTTTTGCTATTGGTCAGAAAAATGCAATAATAGATTTTCCATAATTTATTTTTATTTTTATTTTTTTTGTCAATACTGTAAAGTAAAATCTTTTGGCCACAGTATACTTAAACAATGCACTGATTTATTCTCAGGTTATTGATGATAAAAGTGTGACTTGCACAGTAACTACAGTTTAGAAACAGCATGGTATTTTTATTTTTTTAACATGTACAGATGTATTTAACATCTGTATGTTACATGTGTGTTATGTGTGTTGCAGCCTGGACTACAGCGGCCCCTCCAGAGAGTTTTTCTTCCTGGTTTCCAGAGAGCTCTTCAACCCGTACTATGGCCTGTTTGAGTATTCAGCGAACGATACGTACACAGTCCAGATAAGCCCCATGTCTGCCTTTGTAGACAACCACCATGAATGGTGAGATCTATCTATCTATCTATCTATCTATCTATCTATCTATCTATCTATCTATCTATCTATCTATCTATCTGTCTGTCTGTCTGTCTGTCTGTCCGTCCATCCATCTATCGTCTATCTATCTATCTGTCTGTCTGTCTGTCTGTCTGTCTCTCTGTCTGTCTGTCTGTGTATCTATCTATCTATCTGTCTGTCTGTCTGTCTGTCTCTCTGTCTGTCTGTCTGTCCGTCCATCCATCTATCGTCTATCTATCGTTTCAACCTGTATTTGCTGCTGTGAGGACCTCTGTATTTTCTCTGTTCTGATTGCTGTGAGTTCATCCTAAAAATAGAAGTGTAATATGTGGGTTGCAGTGCTGGAAATTTGGATGAGCAGTGCAGAGCACGCTGTGATATTTAGACTTCGTAGCTCTGACACTTACTGGGTGGATGAATCCATAAGGGAACAAATGGCTGTAGAACGAATAAAAAGGAAAGAACATCATGCAGGTGAATCCTAACATTTCTTACTTTGTGATGATTGTTTGTGTATCTCTGTAGAATCCCTCATGTTCTTCCTTTGTCTTTTACCGATCATTTTGAACAAGCAGCTGTTCGCATTTCCTTGTGATTCAATTGACCTTCATCCTGCAGAGTTCAGAGCCGTTTGGATGGAGCTCATTGCATTACGGTGACGCTCGGGCATTCACTCATTCTTATCAACAATGACACCATCTGGCTCATCCTGACATGAAAAAAAACCTTTATCTGTCTTCTGTTTATGCAGTGGATGAGAAAGATTTAAAGTGGTAGTTTGGAATTTGCCAACCAGCTGAAATCAGTGAATGATTATGAAGTTGAAGTGTTGATGAATGAATGAATGAAAGAATGAATGAATGATTCATGTCAGACACAATGACACTAAGAACAGATCAATATTGACTTTACATCTCTAGCATGCTGACATCACTATGAAACACATTTCAACACACTTAATGAATCGTTAATATTTCTAATTCATGTTTTTATTAAAAAGTACGATTGTGGGACATTTGTATGAAATATATGTCATGTGATGCTTTGGTAGATTAAAAGCCCCACAGCAGGTGAACGTTTTGGTGCGCTCCTGATCCACGTGTTCACCTGTACGTTCTGTGTTGTGTCCAGGTTTCGCTTCAGCGGCCGTATCCTGGGCCTGGCCCTGGTCCATCAGTACCTGCTGGATGCCTTCTTTACGCGTCCCTTCTATAAGGGGCTTCTTCGCATGTAAGCGGTCCGCTTCGCTCTAGCCTTCCTTTCCAGATAAGCGTGCAGGGCACCGATCGCATCCCCCGCTCTCCCGGGGAATACGAGCGTTTCAGTGAGGTCATCGGGGACACCCCCATATTAAAAATGTCCTGCCACATGTCTCGATATGTTGAAGCACAGTAGAAACTTAAATACCACAGAGGTTTGAAAGACTTCATATTTACATGGATGGATAACATTGAAATGTTTAGAAAAGGGAGACACGCAGGAGTTTAGATTAGATTTAATATTGTAGTTATAGTTTAGATTCTGCAAATATCACGGTCCAAAAGTGGTAAAAGAGAAAAAAACACCACCATCAGTCTGTCTGGTACCAAAATCGAACGGTTTCTTCTGTGGACCGTGTAACACTGGAAAAGGTCATCATGTAGTTTTTATTTTATTTTGTAGATCATATACTTTAGAATATTCCAAATGTTCTTGAAAATTGGAAAGAATTGAAGCACATGTTTCTGTATTTTGTGTTGTATTTGTTGAGTTTTATGAGTCGCTCAAACCTTCAGCGTCTTATGACCTCTGTCACCTCTGCCCCGCCTCCTGCAGCCCGTGTGACCTGAGTGACCTGGAGTTCCTGGATGAGGAGTTCCACCAGAGCCTGCAGTGGATGAAGGACAACGACATCGAAGACATGCTGGACCTCACCTTCACGGTCAACGAGGAGGTCTTCGGGCAGGTACGCGTGCCGTCGATGCACGGATGTTGACTTGAATTTGTCAGGCCTGGCGGAGCCGGATCCTCAGGGAAAATTCCCGTTCTGGTGTCTGATTGTGTAGATAACGGAGAGAGAGCTGAAGCCAGGCGGGGCTGGAATCCCGGTGTCAGAGAAGAACAAGAAGGAGTACATCGAGCGAATGGTCAAGTGGCGCATCGAAAGAGGGGTGGCCCAGCAGACGGAGAGCCTGGTCCGGGGTTTCTACGAGGTACGGCGCACAACTTCACAACATCACAGCTCCTCCCACTCAACACCATCAGACAACACTGACAACCGGGGCAGTGATTCTCTTTGTGGCTCAAATGTTTTCCCAGACCAGATTCCATCTGTAGGGGCGCTACAGACACATGACCCCCCTTGACTGTGCGGTGGACTCGGTTATTAACCGGTTCCTAACGAGAAAAGACCCATAAAACGTATTCTTAAGTAACCCTGAATGCTTTCCTTTGTATTCTCAATAACCAATTTTAGTGAACAGTTAACCCAGTTACTAACCAGGTTACTGCCAAACATGGGAAATAACCAGGTCACCGAGGTACACACTGCAAACACACTGAATGTGTGTCTGTGAAAGGCTGGCCACCCGTCCACGGTGAACAGGGAGACACGCTCGGCTGTAGAGAACGGACAAACCGATGAATTATGTAGCTCTGTCGTCGTTACTTATTTATCAGGACTATGTGCAACAAAAAGTCCAATAATGAATGTTTCAAGACGTCCCACCCAGCACACACCCACAGACACACACGCTCCTGCCGAGAGCTGATCGTTATTGGACTTTGGTGCTGTGAGCAAGAGAGACGTCACATTACATTTCATCCGGACATAAATCACTCGGCACGCTGCCAAAACATCAGACGTCAATACCGTGTTCATAGTAATACGTCGTATTCCACATCCACCTTCGCTGTCACGGAAATCAAAAGGCCGTTCAATTAGTCTCCCTGGCGCCAGGACAAGAGAAAGACGTTACATCCTGTTGACGACGGAGACAAACAAGCATCCAGAGGTCCCAGCGATGAATATATTCACCCACGTGGATGCAGGCTGTCTGCTTCAAATTGAAGTCTGAAGAGTTTGTCTGGAGGTCGTCATGACCACGAGCTGAGGAAGGAAAAACACACAGAAACACACAGAAACACACAGAAACACACACAGAAACACACACAGAAACACACACAGCCTTCATCCTGTCCGTGTATTTCAGTAGACAGTAATCTGGTAATAATGATCATTATCAATGCTGTAAACCAAGCCCACGTGTATGCCTCCGTCCAACCGTGTGTATGTTCTTTTTGTGTTTGTTAGGTGGTGGATGTGCGGCTGGTGTCGGTGTTCGATGCCAGGGAGCTGGAGCTGGTGATAGCAGGCACCGCAGAGATCGACCTGGCAGACTGGAGGAACAATACGGAATACAGAGGAGGTACAGAGACACGCATCAGAGCGAACGGGGGGACGGGGAAAGACGTTCCCCCGTGAATCCTTCACGCCTTGAAGCTGCTCAGTGAAAACACATTTTCTGCTGCTCGCTGCACAGAAAGGTGAAGATGCTTTGCTCTGAAGCACTTCAGCAGTAAGGAGCTGATAATGAATGTTGCAGTTCTTCACATTCACCTTTTATAGCCGGTCTGGGGATTCAACCAGCAACATTCTTTAAGTCTGGGTTCATCAAAGGGGAGTTTACCTTCAGTAGTCCCAAAGTGTTACATGCTCATCATGATGCTCATCGATGTGTCGATGCTTCCTGGGCAGCACTACAAACCCGTTGTTATGGATCTTCTAAATGTTGACCTCATAAACTTGGATGTAACCACCAACGGGTCCATCTTTGTAACAGTTTATTTTAACTCCAAATAACCCAGATATATTAAGACGTGTTGTGGGTGGATCTGTATGATAACGAATGACGAATAACGAACTCAAAACATCTAGAACAAAGAGAATTTTAAGGGAAATTAAAACGCCTTATCTATAAATCAGAATGTTTTTATGCCTGTGATTTTTGCCTTTAAATAGATGGATTTTATTATTCTCAAAATAAAAAATGTACAAATAAAATATTTCAGCTGCTTTATAGAATTAAAATTTCCTTGCTAAAGTCGATACGTCCGTGGACCACTGGTTGAAAACCCGTGCCTTGATTGTACTCAATTGCCGTATCTTTTACAGTAAACGCTTAAACATAAAACTATGACGATATCTTACGTGTAATTTGATGACAAAGGATACCACAAACGTCTATACCTAAACTTTTTATCAGAGATCGCATTAAAAGGTGTTTTAGGAGTCTGGCCGACACGTCTGACGTGCTGCCAGCTGCATGGGAGCAAAGTCAAGCTGACAGTTGTGCTTTTAACTGAGAAACCGAGTGAGACGCAGCAGCTGCAGTCATCAAACGTTCAGCAGCAGAGTCCATTCAGGAATCGCAGCAGAGGGACGGAGGGAGCGAACGGCCGACGCGGGCCGTCGCTGTCATCGTCTGACTCATGCACCGTCGTCCTTCTCCCCTCAGGTTACCACGACAACCACATAGTCATTCGCTGGTTCTGGGCAGCGGTGGAGAGATTCAACAACGAGCAGAGGCTGAGGCTGCTGCAGGTAGGATGAACGCAGACGAGCGCCACCGTGTGGCAGCCGCAGACGCTTCAGACTGAAGCCCTTTCGATGTGTCGACACAAATATCGGTTAAATGTTGATGAAATACATACGTGTTAGATAAGACATATTTAGATTTTTTCAGTGTATGTTCTTTTTTCTTTTTCTTTTTTTAAACTTGTGATGTAATATTCATTTTATAGCAGATAGCATGCTTACAAACAACGAGTCAACTTTATTTGTGTATCACATCCGATGTCTCAAAGGTCTTCACAGGCCCACAACAGGTCATGGCCCCGACCCAGCCCAAATCTCTCAAGGAAGACAAGGAAATCCTTAACATGACGGCAAAAAAGAAGGCACCTTGGGAGATAATGATGTAAAAAAGGGGGGTTGTGAGAGGCACTGTTGCCCCGAGGAGGCCTCGGGCGATGCTATGAAAGCTGTTTCATACTCGTTGACTTTGTTGTTTTTCCTCTCTCTAGTTTGTGACAGGGACCTCCAGTATTCCGTACGAGGGCTTCGCCTCCCTGCGGGGCAGTAATGGACCCCGCAGATTCTGCGTGGAGAAGTGGGGGAAAATCACCTCCTTACCCAGGTACGATCACTGCCACGGACTCCAAACGCACGGGGATTTCATTCGATCAGAGGACAAATTTGAAATCATTTGAACTTGATCTTCTGGGATGTTAGCTCCATCTTACCTCCTTCTTTCTGTTTCTTTTAGATATGTATTTTTTTTTTAGTTTGTATGTATGATTGTATTTTTTTCTTAATTCATTGATCAATATTTCATTTTATTTATTCATTTACGGTAATTTACAATGATGAAATTTCAGTTCATTTTTCTCCTACAGTTATAATGATGTTGAATAATAGTCGTAGTGTCATATTGATACTGTGGATTCGCACGTGATTCTTCTTAACTCTGATCCAGCTGATACCGTGTGCGTGTGTTCTCACAGGGCTCACACTTGCTTTAATCGTCTCGACCTCCCTCCTTACCCATCCTTCTCCATGCTGTATGAGAAGATGGTCACTGCGGTGGAGGAAACGAGCACGTTCGGTTTGGAGTAACAGGTGACGGCAGGAAGACCGAAAATCGAAACAATGCACTGATAGGACAACAATAATGGCATTTCTACATCTGGTCGCACCTGGCTCTCCATCAGACTCCACTCAGATTCTCTGCCTTTCTCTCGCCTTTCCCGACGGAAATCGAACGCCTTTGGAAGAACGGCACAGAATCGCCCAAGGATTCCAGAGCTGTACCATAGAATTCCTTTCTTTTTTTCACTGCACACTTTGTACGCCGTGCTCACGTGTGCTTTCCTTCAGTTGATGGCCTTGGTTACTGGATTTCTAGCCCTTGATTGTCCAACCTGCACCTCAGAGACACCGATCCCCGAGACTCTTTTCCTCCTGTTTGCCCCGTCCGGATGTCTAAAATGTGTCCTTCCTGCACTGGGCTGCAGTGTGATCAACTCTCATCTGCACACAGTAGAACACACAGAGACATCCAACCATATTGGTTGTGCAGAGCAATGTTTTCCCCTGATTTTATTTTATAGCAGCATGGAGACGTGAAAATTTAGAATTTCAATAACAGCAGTGTGACAGAAGGGGGAGACATTGGTGTGCACAGATACAAACACACTTCAACTCAAACGACAGTTGTGTTTGGCAGAATAATCCACGACATGCAGCATTCATCGTCGATATTTCACGGTTACTTTAATGACAGCAGGTTCTGGTCAGGACTGTTAACCTTCAGATCTTCATCATCAGAGCTCTAAAATGGGCATTAATGGAAGAACACCAGAAACACAGCTCCACCCTCTCACACACTCACAACCACATCACACAGGTACACACACTTCACGCAGACAGACACACAGGATTCTTGTTTTTCAAACTGTTCCACGTGTTTATTCTAAGCAATAGCTGCACCTTTTCCACAAGAATGACATGATGATGACACACTCGGTCCTTTTCTGACAGAATCAACTCCCAACCAGTGAAAGTGTTGAATGTACCAAATCAGTGACTGAATGTAAAAAGGCCGGGGAGTCTGAGGAAGAAGTCTCTTACAGAAGGTCAAATGTTGCCTGTGCTGGACTCTGGTGGAACATAGAGGCGCTTGACTCAAACGAGGACCAGAACGGGCCTCCTCAGCTCAAGATGCGAGAGAGGTGCGGCCCACCTGGTCAGTGCACACCAGTGGGATACTTTTAGTGCCTCCTAGTGTGTCTGGATGTGGAATTTCATAGGGAGCTTCTGATTTAAGGCATTTATCACTGCTTATACCTCCACCAAGACCCAACGGTCTACCCATTATGGCTCGGTCTCTGATCAAATTTAGCAGATTATTGACTGGACCATGATGACAACACAACAAACTTTTGATTCTACCGTGTCTGCTTTCAAACACTAAGTTATCTATCATTATCACACCGGTGCCATAAGCAGTGAGTGCACGTGTTTGGCTACAATGCACTCATTCATGAGATGTAGCACTTCTTGAATAACGAGCCACACGACCTAACTTTGGCAGCCAATTATTGCTAAACTCTAAGAAATACGTTTAAAAAAAAAACAAATGTAAAATTTTGTGAAAATTGTAGGAGATACCAACTGAAAAGAATCCCTTGAAAATTGGTTTTGACTCTGTTTCTAATAGTTCAGAGTTATCCAGTCGTATGACAGAACGCAGAAGCTGGAGTGAAAACATAACCTCTTTGGTGGAGGTATGAACAGGTCCAAAATATCACCTCAAGGGGGCGGCGACAGGAATCTGTTACTCTTACTTGCAGCACCCTGACAGCAGAGGTCCACTGGTTCTCCCTCCTCACTGGATGACCTGACCAGGTGATGCCGTGTCTTGACATCAGTACTTTTGGGGATACGTACATGCCAGACAACAGCTTTGTCTTCAAAGCATGTGATCAATCGTGTTACATATATTTTAATACTCCACCCGAACCCAAAGGACCCCTTCGTTTCATCTCACCGACATCCTGACGCACACACAAACGCACGCACACGTTCATTTTCTACGGGGTGCATGCAAGATTACAACTATTGTACAGAGTCCCGTTGAGCTCGACCACAGGGGCTGGACTACAGCTGGAACGCCTCGTAAGGGACACTAGGTACGGAGGCAAAGCTTCCTGTCCCAGCCCCAGGCCCAACACTGCATGCGAGATCCTCTCGGTCAGCTCTGTGAGCTGTGCTGGGGCACAAAACCCTAAATGGTGTTGTGTTGTAGCTTGATATTGCATGCTGAAATAGTGCAACACACTGTCCTTACTAGCTTTTTTGCATGAGGATAATGCTATCCATTGAGAAAATGGGTGAGGGAGCTGGAAACGTTGGCGGTCACTTGAGGCACGCGGCCTTATGCTTGCCCATCACGGTCATATCCTGAGTGTTTACCTCATGGGAACACGGTGTGGAAAATACACTTACATTTTACTCTGGGAATGGGAATATGCTGAGACGCTACGGCTTGTTATCGCTACGACGGTGTCGTGGAAAGTATGCTGGCGGCACGGTCCAAAAAGGTTGTTGTCGTTACTTTCACACGTGTGCGTCTGCCTATCTTAGTAATAGGTCAGAGAATACGGTTTGATGTTCGTGGAAACACAGAATCAATAGGGCTGTTTTGATCTTGCGACAAGTGAGAGCACCTGTACGTGTATTTTGTGTGTGGTCCTGTTTGTCTCTTTGTATATAATTGTACATGTATGTCTGTCCTGTTGTGTGTGTATAAATATATATTTTGCACCGAATGTACCAAAGGTTTGGGGCTTGCGTAGTCGACCGGTATCGATCCCGACAGCTACATCACACCGTGATTGCAGTTTGGTGTCATGGGCAACATATAGGACACCTTCTGGTCAGTACGAAGGGATTTTCTACTGCAGATTGACAAGATTGATTCGTTATCTAAATGAAGAACGCACCACTCTGCTCACCTAAACGGTTTCCGACAGGACCCAACTCCACTCTATGCAAAGCTCTATTTCACCCACGTGATTGTAATAAAAGACAGCAAATGGAAAATTTTGGTGAAGGATACACAACACTTATTTAACCTGCACAAGAGAGAGAAGGAGAGTACTTTTATGGCACGTGTAGATTTATTTTCTATCTCACCCAAACACATCATTTGGAAGTAGACTTAACAAATCTTCCTCCAGTCACACGGTCCATATCTTTCCTTCTAAATATGAATAACAGAAGCATAAAAATAAAGCAAAATTTAAATGTGTCATTAGTAAAATAAATGACTGAATATTTTAAAAATGAAGACAAGAAAATAAAACATTACAATGAGAATTCAATGAGGGCAAATTTAAAAAAATAAGTAAATTACAGCATGTCAGAAAAGACTTTTTTAAGAATAAAAATGATCCTCTCTACTAAACTTAACACTTCTACTTCTAAACTGTGTTCTTACCTTCTTGGCCATGTGGAGTCTATATTCTACTGTCAGGGTTCTCACAAAGAAACTGCAGATGTGAAAGAAGAAGCTGCACGCAAGTCGTGTCTATCTTTAGGTAACCAAACCTGCTGCTTTTCGCTCCAGTACACACGCATTTATTTGACCTTTACTTCCATTCTATATGTATATAATGAGGTTTGATTCATGTCAGAGCAGATTGGACTGCTTAAACTCCAACCACCAGTGGGTTTGTCTTTATAATTTCTATTTTAAATGACAGTGAAATGCTCAAAGTTTCCAAAAATCCCAAATTCATCAGCATGAATTCTGAGGAAATTGAAGGATTTATTTTAATCATAACGTCTCTAGAATTTCTGATCCTCAATTTATGCCTTTTCCGTGAGTTATCTTCAGTTATTACTTTTTGAATACCCTTGATTGTGTAGACTTCATCACACAGCATTCGTTGTTTTTAACCAACATTAATAGTTTCATTTAATTCACCTTAAGTATGTGGTGCTCTGATGCCCTCTAGTGGTCATTTTTTAAATAAGACTGCAGACCTGCAGTGCGCACGCGCCGTCTTCGTGACGTGTCGGGAAAGTGTCAAACAGAGGGATGTAGAAATGACCGAAAAGTGTTTGGATGAAGTTCCTAAGATAGCGAATGTTCGCCCGCTGCTCCGGTTTGGATAACGACGTTACCGGAATCGTCCTTAGCCTCGCCGTTCGCCGCCGGTCGACTTTGACTCTGCTGAGGTGAAGAAATCGTTCTTCGGAGCGACTTTGACCGCCGAGCTAACTCGCTTAGCGACGGTGAAGCTAGCAGCGAAGTGAAGTCTACGGCCGGTCTGCGCTCGGTGCCGGTGCGTGGTATGAGAACTGCACCCGTTTGTCTCGGTCTTTTATCTCTTCGTGAGTCGGGGTGTTTGACGGATTAACTAACCCGGGAGTCGGTAACCGAGAGGAGGAGGATGTCTCGGCGGCGGCTGGACAGTCGCAGCGGACTCTCCGCCGGACTGCTCGGTGAGATCCAGACGCCGATCAGCACGGAGCCCATGGAGAGTGTGTACGAAGTCAACGAGGAGCTGGGCAGGTGAGTCCGGGATCCAGCGGGGTTTCAGGGGGTCCCAGGGGGTCTGCGGGTCCTGGATCTAAACAGAGGAAACTCTAATTAGTTCAACGATCTCATTATGTTTGGGTAATTCAAATCTAGGTCACTTAGAAAGCTGGAAATGTGTGAAAAATCCTGTTTAGATACGAAGAAAAGCCCAAGATTACATGACAAACAACTCTGGAGGCATTTCTCTAAGGTCTACAACAACAAACAAAACAAAACATGCTACTTTTAGGGACAAATGGTGTCTGACCTGACATTCCTGGGAAAATGATGCCTGCAGTCCTGTGTCACATGACGTCATTGGCATTAAGTTGTGTCCATGTCAACCCAGATAAATTGAAAAACACACTTTATTTTCGTTTTGTCATTCTGTGCTCACTAAAACAGTTTTCATCCACCAAAAATGGAGCTTTCCCGAGTCGATTCATTTGAGAAGAGTTTCCGTGAAAAAAAACCACTGATGGATTGTCATGTGATCTTGGATTTTTACCAAAATAAACAACATGGCGGGATGCTACAAATGTTTGTCTGCTTACTGTACTTTCATTTCATTACTGGAGTTGAACGTAGATTTTTGTAAAATACGAGTGGTAGTCCAGCTTTATATTCATAATTTCTGTTGCACAGTGAAACGAAAGGACAGAACCTGCAGGTCCAGTAA
The DNA here is from genome assembly GCA_900303265.1 of Brotula barbata. NCBI lineage: Eukaryota > Metazoa > Chordata > Actinopteri > Ophidiiformes > Ophidiidae > Brotula > Brotula barbata. Next base: position 25,628 of record OMNV01011377.1, on the reverse strand, counting down.
AGAAATGTGTCCATTTTTGTCTTTTTTGTTAAGATTATCAACTTTTTGAAAACATTGTGAAATGTCAACGATGGACTTAAAACATTCAGACACTAACGCCACATTTTCAGATAACCTGGGGGGTTATGGATGGATTAGTGAGGTGTAAGGATGGTTAAACAAGTCCTGGATCCACGGTGTCACTCACAAGAAGACATCAAGCCGTGAAAAGAAAGCAT
>OMNV01011377.1:12309-25390 GCA_900303265.1 Brotula barbata | reverse complement strand
AACAGTTTTCATCCACCAAAAATGGAGCTTTCCCGAGTCGATTCATTTGAGAAGAGTTTCCGTGAAAAAAAACCACTGATGGATTGTCATGTGATCTTGGATTTTTACCAAAATAAACAACATGGCGGGATGCTACAAATGTTTGTCTGCTTTCTGTTGCACAGTGAAACGAAAGGACAGAACCTGCAGGTCCAGTAAAGAAATGTGTCCATTTTTGTCTTTTTTGTTAGGATTATCAACTTTTTGAAAACATTGTGAAATGTCAACGATGGACTTAAAACATTCAGACACTAATGCCACATTTTCAGATAACCTGGGGGGTTATGGATGGATTAGTGAGGTGTAAGGATGGTTAAACAAGTCCTGGATCCACGGTGTCACTCACAAGAAGACATCAAGCCGTGAAAAGAAAGCATGTCGGCAAACGAGACAGACTCCCCACGTGAACCTGTGTCTCACAGCTCCTCCACATGTTTTCATCATTACGTCTCTATAGGTGGTTGTTAAAAGTTCATCTCTAAAGTTGAGGTATATGCAAGTCGATTGGTTTTGGATCAGCTGACATCACCTCCCAGCTACAGCAGGATTATTAATCCTTTGTGATTCTCATAGAATTATGGGAGTGGTTGTCCCCCAACCTGTTGTTATTATTGTTGGAGTTCAATGTCAGTTGTGAGAAGGAAAAAAAAAACCCCTAAAAAGTAAAGATAATCCCTCTTTATGAACTATAAACTTTAAGCCGTTATGATAAACCCGATGATGCCAGCAGAGACATTGGACTCGTCTTAGAGTCAGTATCTATATGCCTCTGTTGACTGTCACCAGTTTATTTTCGTCACAGGTTGGTTAGTGATGATCATTGCCCAAGTTGTTCTGGTGAGGTGTGTTTTAGAGATGTAAGGAGGAAGGAAATGAGAACATGTGCAAACCAGGCGTGACTTGAACTTCTCTGCTGAGAAAACAGAAATGACACAGGCAGCTTGACCCCCCCGACCCCACAGGTTCTCATCTAACCAGGCAGCAGTTTCACAAACATGATGGGTGGTTGTATATAACGCAGGTGTACGCTTAACATCTTCTGGCTTACTTTTGCTCTTGAGAGGAGTGTTAGTTAATGAACACTCATTCTACATCAGGCTAATTATTATTATTATTATTGTTGATTTAAAATATTAGTTAAGTGGAGAGAACCGTAGGGCTCAAGTTTTTTTATTACAATTTGTGGTTGTTTGCATTTGATGATTGAACAAAATAATTTATAATTTTGAAATTTTAAATTTATGAGCCATTTTCAGTTTTATTTATAACATTCTGGGGGAAATGTGTCTAAAATTGTACCCAACACGTGTGTAATACAAAGGATTTTCAGGGAAATAATTAAAATGCCATAGCTTAGAGAGATAGTTGTTACTGCAATGAATGTCAGGGTTTTAAAAATCATAACGTCATCACATTGTGGTGCACTCAAAGATATAATGAGTTATGAATGTGAAAGTAGCCTGTGTTTAATGGATGGGGTTATCATGTTTCATGGAACTATTGTTCCTCAATCATGTGACCTTTTGATAGACACGTGGAAGTTGTCAGAGCGTCCCAGTCTCTCATGGACTCCTGATTCCTCGTAAACATTAGATTTGTTTTGTTTTGTTTAATCAGTGCAAAGTTCTGTGATGAGCTGAGTGAAGGTCGAACGTTAACGTATTTACTGAGGGAAGCTGTACGTCTACTTCTCCCTGTACAGTTTGTTCAACGTTTAATAAGGCGTTGTTTGCCTGTGTGTCCTTTTTTGTTCGGTGTTCGCCGAGTCCATAGGCTGAACTGTTGACTTTGGAAAGTTACCAACTGTAATAATATTACATCATGACTACCATAGAAGCGCTTCATTTTCTGCATATGATGATGACGTAGAGCGTGTGAATAGGGATTCTGCAGGTATATATAATATATATACAGAGAGAGAGAGAGAGAGAGATCTGGTGTGTAAGTTTGTGTTTTGTAATGGTAGCTCTCGTAGCTTTCACATTTTGGTCACGAGAAGAATCAAGTGAATTGAACACAAGTTGGATGAGACTCGTGGATCCATGTGGTTGAAACCCGTTAAAGCCGGCAACCAATAGGAGGAGGAGGAGGAGGAGGAGGAGGAAGGGGAAGATGATGTCCCGTTGAGCTCTCGTCAGGGCTGCTTGTTATCTACTATGTTATGAAAGAAAAATGTCTCTGTCAAATAATGGTTCTGATCCCTAAGACTGCTGCCCTGGGCTGCATCGTCTAAGACTGCTGCTGTGGCTGTGATCTACAGGAGATGTTTTGCCCCCAGACAACAATTTCCTCTTTTGACAAACTGTGTTAATTACTTCATCTCCTTAATTCCAAACTTTGTCCTCGTGTCTTCTGCCTCTAGAGGGAAGTTCGGTGTGGTCAAGCGCTGCACGGAGAAGGCCACCGGCAAAGTGTTTGCCGCCAAGATTGTGAGGAAGAGGCGGCGCGGTCGCGACTGCCGGGCAGACGTAATTCACGAGATGGCCGTCCTGGAGACGGCCCGCAACAACGTCCGAGTGGTCAATCTGCACACTGCGTACGAGACGGACCATGACATCATCTTAGTGCTGGAATTGTGAGTTTAAACCCAGACCTCTCTGAGCGTCTTATCTTTGACACGCCCTTCCTGAAGGTGTGGCCTTATTTGTATTTGGTATGATGAAAAATGAGCTGTAGAAATGACTCAGCGTTTTTTTCAGTCAGTATGTGGTGACACAGTCAAGTAGGCATCAATCAGTCATGGAAATCTACAGCTTTTATTTCGGCTGCTTTCAAAGAGCCGTCGCTTGTCGTGCATATTTATCACCTTTATTCTTTGTGCCAACAAAGCTGAAAGTTGTCAAACTCAAACTGGTTTACGGACGTGAATTCCCACTGAACTTTAGTGATTTTTCAACCACGCCCGGTCGAGGTGTACTTGGAGTCACCTGGAATCCTCTCTGAGAGCAGGAGTTTGAGATTGTCTTTACAACACAAATACCAGATTAGGAACTGGATGAACCTGAAATCGAACGAAAACAAATTCACACTTCTCTTTTGGAACATTTTCATGGCCCGAGACATTACACGTGCTTTCCCAGTTGCTGGAAATTGCGTTTATGATTTTGGCTTTTTGCCTCAGATGACTTATAGTGAGTAAGCAGGAAGCAGGAAGGGGTTTGGTTTGGACACGAGGATCAGTGGGAATCCTTTGCCTGTGGCTTGGCCATGTGAACCGCTGGTTATTTAAGATTGGAACTGTACGTCAGCTCAGAGTGAATAAGTACAAACAGACTTCATGCATGTTTGAAAGTGCTGTCATTGCATTTTGACGATGTGTAATTTGTTTTCCATCTCGTTGCGTCACTTATGTCTGAATTATGTGGGAGTTGTACCTTGATTGCTTTTCCAATTATGATGTATTTGATTGGAAAAGTGCTATCAGACAAATTGGAAACTTGGTCAGAATCTCCCAGCACCAACGTGTGAAAAGATGAGACGAAGTCTGCTCGTTGTCTTTATCTGGGCTGCTGCTGTGGTTTGTGTGCGTCTCTTCGAGGCGCCTGTAAAACTCACACGGTAGCCTAACGAATGTTTTTTTCCATCAGAGGTGATATGAATGTTTCACACACTGTCTCCGTGTTCAGTACGTCACGTTGTGTTTTCTATCTGGACAGTGCGGCAGGCGGTGAGATATTTGACCACTGTGTGTCTGATGAGCTGCTACCAGAGGCCCACATCACCCGTCTGATCATGCAAACACTGGAAGGAGTCCACTACCTCCACCAGAGGAACCTGGTGCACTTGGACCTAAAGGTACACACACACACACAAACACACACTGCAGCCAAGTAAACAAAGCTAGTTGAATCCTTTTTCTGTAACATGCGTGAACGTGACATCACTCCTGTAACGGACGTAGTTGCTGGAGGATCCCACGTTGTTACAGAGTCATGTTTATGCATTCAAACTCCTTCATTCGGTCCAGGCGAAGTGCTCCGTTCTCTTTGCAGACGAGGCGTTTCTAAGCTGTTAGATCATCAAATCTTAGAATAGGAACAAGACAAGACGCTTGAAAAGATGAGAGAATGGAAGTTCCTGGGTTCATTATCAGTGTCGGGTATCTCTGCAGTCATTCCTCCACGTGCTGATTTTCTTCCCTCTCTTCCCGTCTAGCCACAGAATATTCTCCTGACCAGCCTGTCTCCTCCAGGAGACATAAAGATCGTAGACTTTGGTTTGGCTCGTAAACTGGGCACGACTGGAGATCTCAGAGACATTGTTGGTACTCCTGAATATGTGGGTAAGTTGATTTTCATATAAGCACATCAACAGCACAACATCTCATACCGGCTCGACTCTATGATCGTCAACAAAGACCTTTCATGGGACAGGAGCGGGTAGATTATGGTTAATGAGAAAGCCTTTCTTTCACCTCGCTCTTCTTTTTACTTTGTAGAGTTAATTTCGCTTTTAATACGGTTATAATATTTATTTGTAAAGCACCTTTTGTACAGTGAATGCAGCTCAAACTGTTTTTACATTTGAGATCAAAGAGTAGGTTCTAAAACTTCATGTCTTTATGACAATAAAGAACTAAAAACACCAAATTAAAAGTCCAATTAACAGCAAACTGGTCTATTCATCAGGACACAAAAGACAACCCATCAGATGATCTGTTATACAGCAATTGAATGGGTCACTGTGTAGGGATAGAATACCAAAGAAAACAAAGTAAGAATCATAAAAATACAGTGGTTATGAAAGAGGATACATCATAAGTTAAGAAGATGCAGACACGTGTAATATAAATGAAACAAAGTTAAACGATGAGAATGTTTCTGCCTCTAACTCTTTCCTTCTCGTCTCCATTCAGCTCCAGAGATCCTGAATTATGAGCCAATCACAACAGCAGCTGACTTATGGTGAGTCCTTCACGTAAACCTCAGAACACTTGTGGCTATGAAAGAAAGCAACACTATTTTAACTATGACTTACTGTCATGGTGACGGTTTTAAGTCCTTTTTTATAAGACAAACACTTAACTCTGATAAAAACAGAATCCATTAGGACAAGAGCTTTGACTGCTTTATCTAAACCAGTTTGGTAGTGAAAACAAACACCCGTCCAAGGTCCATTTCTATACTCCTTTATTGTGTACGTTGAACATTTCAGTACAGTTGGCCTGAGCGAAACTTACTCGTGTACTTTGATAAGGATTTTCCTTTTCCTGGATCAGAAGATAAGACCTGTAACCAAAGCTGTGTTCCTCAGGAGCGTGGGAGTTATCGCCTACATGCTGGTGACAGGAGAGTCTCCGTTTGCGGGGAATGACAAGCAGGAGACATATCTGAACGTGTCCCAGGTCAACGTGGACTACAGCACAGAGTCTTTCTCCAGGGTGTCCGAGCTCGCCGTGGACTTCATCCGCAAACTGCTGGTGAAGGCGCCTGAGTGAGTACGACGTCCGTACACGTGACACGAGACAACACAAGCAACACGTGACATTTACTTCGGTCGTTCAGTCAGCGGATGAGCCTGTGCTTTGTTTTCCCAACAGAGTTTGCATATTAAGTGAGTCCAGATTTGCAATATAAACTCAGTCTGTTTAGGGTTTAGAGTCTCTTTAGTCTCAGGATGATAAGCATCAGTAGAGACATGTAATGTTTTTGTTAAATTACATTATCGATTCTTCCTCCACGCGTTGATTGACAACTTGTGATTGAAATTATCGATGAAACTTGAATTTGTTCTCCGAACTCGTTTGTAGAATGAGTAAAGTAACGAGTAAAGTCTACATTGACCACAGAAACTGAGTTTTAGTTCCCTATGTAAACAAAAAAATGGGAAGGCAAGTTAGACAAAGATAAAACAAAGAGCTTTACAAAGACATTACAAATCGAAGAATTTAAAAGATGAAACGGAAAAATTAGCATCAAAAATGTATAAAATCAAGAAAGAAAAGCCTTTAAATCCTGTTTCATTTGAATCCAGCACACATCACTACAACATTAAGGTTAGACCCCTTTCACAGCATAGACCAACAGAGACCGCTGAGCCAAAGGTTCAGGGTTAGGATGCTGATGAACATGTTCCGGTTCAGGTTTTTTTCTCTGTATTTGTATGCTTCAATTGTTGTACATGCAGGCGTGTACATGGCCACACCCTTAGGGAGGCCTGCACCATGTGGATGAAATGGTGATGACGATTAGTGACGTCATACGTCTGAAATTATGATTTACAATTGCGGTTGCAAATAGTTCTCCAGTTGTTCAAGTTCCAGGCATAGCACATAAATTCAGTTTGGTTATGATGATACAAATTTCATGCAACTAATCACAGATAAGCTGCACCATTTACAAGAAAAATTAGGATCCTAAAACATACACAAACTCAGGGATGGAGATGATTGTTTGAAATGTGCATTCAGTAATCCCACTGACTCATTACATGTACCTTATTACTGTAACAGTAAAAATGCTCTGTATGGCACCGCTTCGTGCCTAAACTAATCCAGCCCCCACCGTTTGTCTACAGGGACCGGCCCAGCGCTGCAGAATGCATGAGCCACCCCTGGCTGTGGCAGCAGCCGCTCTGCCACGGCCCAGAACCAGGCGCGACCCGAACCACCCGGGAAAGGAGCAGCGGGACCAAGTGGGCCTGCCCACCCGAAGACAAGGAAAACTTCCTGGAGTCGCCTCACTCTCACGCAAAAAGGATTCGTGTCGAAGAAGAGACGCTGGCCGCCAGTGAAGGTGACTACTGAGAAACAGAAACGTGAAGGGAAGGAGGGCGGCCTGCCGCTGCCTCCTGGCTTTTAAAATGTTTTATGCATCACCGACCGAGAGTTCTTCGGTCTCCACTGCTTCCTCTGCTTGGTCAGGTTCAAGAGTGGCCACTCAAACCAAAGATAACCAGCTTAAAGTTAAGATCTAACGTCGATCCAACACTTGGTGGAAATTGTACATTTTGCCTCAGTTTGTTTGTTTAACCTTAAGTATTTAAATCCTTTTATTGTTGTCCCTGTACTAAAGCCTAGTTTGGAGTATTTCAAGGGAAATCTATGCAATATTGCTCTCCGGCATTTAAAAAAGTCGTTTTTGTAGTTTTCCTCCAGAGATTTAGCGTACGTTTTCTAGTTCCCTGCCTTAAGGCCAGACGTTGTTAGAAGTCTTTGCACTTCTGCTTCAGCAGGAATCCGCAGTATGAAATCTAGATAAACGTTGCTGCAATCAGGAAGGATACAAAGTCCTTAATGGTTGGAGAAAATGAAGCACAGCAGAGGAACCAGAAACAGGCGCTATAAGTGTGTGTGTGTGTGTGTGTACCTATCTGACCTAGGTTTTTCTCTGCCCTTTGCTCACACACTGAATTGTAACAAACTAAAACAAGCAAGGACTGGCGGTTGATCTCAGCTGTTTTAACGCTGCTGTCCCATATCAGGCTCTCATCTCGCACTACCTGCAACACTACTGTTCGCTGTGTTTCATGCACACGTTGCACTTCCCTCTTTTTAAAGACAAAAAAAACAACAACCAGCAGGGCAGCTTTTACACAAGAACATTACATTCCTCATTCAGCTGCCTCTACTCGCTTTTTGTACATTCCATAAAAAAAAAAAAAAAAGAAAAAAGCACAAGTCATTTCCTCAGCGTGTAAATGTTCGTGAGCTTAATCTTGATTGTGCACTCGGCGTGGTCGCCTTCAAAACAAACCTTAATGTGAAACTATGACACCAGCAAGTTTTGTGCTGGCATAATGGCATTCTTGTTTATCCTTCCCGGGAAAGACTGAAACTTCAAACTGTAACGGCTGAGATCCCAGTGACTCATCTAGTAATTCGCACGCCACGCCCGCGCCAGTGGATTTCCTTACGAAGCCGTCGGTTCTTCTGTCAGCTGGCAGAAGAGAAACTTAAGCACTTCCTTCACGACCGTGTGTGTCTATCTAAAAGCAGCTTGGTCTGAAATCCTGTACGTTTGTGTCTCTTAGAGGTTTGCTGGCGCTGATCTCGTGTTTTTGGTTCTTTACCAAAGCCACCCAGTCTGCTTTCATATATGCTCGGAATGAAATCTACCTTAGCCGTCACGGCTCAGGGTGCCTGGAGACGACGTGTTCCTGTCGTTCTTTTCTCAGGGCTTGTGGCGTCACTCTGTTCACTCTCTGCTCATATTGATTTTTGTCCTTAAAGTTCTTCCTGTAGGCCTATTTAAGTTGTACATTGGTGTTTTGATGTAGATTTGTCAAACGAGTCTTGTTGAGTGTATATATACATATATAGAGAGCGAGAGGCAGACGAGTTAGATGATTAGGTTGTTATTTAACCAGGAAAATGCCATTTGGTTTTTGGAGTATTACGGAGGTTTGTGATGGACGGATTGAAAAGATTCAAGTAAGGACTAGTTAAACATGGTACAGGGAAGTAAAACTACAGGTGGAGTTGGAGAGAAGGTCGGGTGGTTTGAGTCGGGACGAGTATAGAATACAAAGTTTGATGGAATTTGACAGGTTTTGGGGTAATCGAAATGTTAACTTCATGCTGTTCACATGAGTTTAAGGTGTCAAATGAGAATATGGCAGGACATCGACTAGATCTGTGATTGATCGATAAATCGGCCACCGTTTTTGTTTTCTAATCAATATCGGCCGGTATATTTCTAACGCAATGTTTCTATTATCGAACGACAAATATTTTAAACAAAAGTTCAGATACTCGGTGATTGTCAGTAATTCTAATTTGTTATTGTATTGGAAAAATTGTTTGCTAAATCAGCATTGGCCATTAAAAAAAGGCGTCTCGGTCACCAGAACAGTTAAGTGTTAAGGTAAGAGATAACAGGATAACCAGGGAAAAAAGGCTGTACGAGGTGTGGTTGGTTCTATGTGCCATACTTATGTCAGGTTGGACTTGTGGAAACTTTGTGGCAATACTCACGCTCAGCGTTGGGAAGTCTTGATTGCTGTGATTTGTGAGTCTCCAGTGAAACGTTCCTCTTCTCTTTCTAAGGTGCCAAACATTGTATTTGTTGTCCTCCAGGGTTTTTCTAGCGCCGGCACCAGCTGGTACAATGGCCTTTGTCTGGTAGACGAGCTTCTGCAGCCGTGGCCGTGCGCTCATCTGAATGCTGTCATCCTTAAAAACTGGAACACCACACTGTAAAAAATGTCCATCTGAACAAGTACTGTAATTGTTACACGTGTCTCAACGGGCTGCAGCGTCTTAAACGCAAGATGAATCTCAGTGAAAGTTTATAGAAATAAGCGAAGCTTACTCCTGCTGCAAAATCAAGCTTGTGCTTTAAGCAAAAACAAGATTTAAGACTTACAAACGAACTGGACTGAGGATGGATGTATTTTACAGTGCAGGGACATCAGTCCGCCTGCCAGAATTTTGAGGCGCACGATGACAGAACGCTTGAATCGTACGTCAGCGGCCTCGTGTTTGCTGCCGTTACTTGCCCGTCGCTCGAATGTGATTTATGCTGTGGCGTTTTATTTTGTACAGTTGACCCAGTTCTGTGTTGAGCTGCCCGTTCCTCCACGGCCTCTCTGTGTGCCCATTGTGTGGACAGGAGGTGCTTAATTGGCAGTCATGCTGTCATGGTGGAGAACTGGAGCGCCAGTATCGGCCAACCGATGTCACCCCACGTTCCCGCCGTTAGACTCGCTTGACCGCAGCGATGCCGAAGGAAGCGTTTGACTCGCACTCGAAACCAGCCACAAGCACAAACAAATAACTGTTTTGACATGTATGTTTATTTTGCATTTTATAGGTTTTAAATGTTTGAGCATTTTGATTGCATTTGAATCACTTACAAAAAAGAGACTTAATCTGTATTGTATTCTGACAAATATTTACGATAATATTTAGGCATCACAAAGCAAAGTGAAAAAGCTCATTAAAGATTGTAGTAATTAAGTAACATTTGTCTTTTTTTGTTGTTGTTGTTGTTTAATCAGTCCAATGCACAACAAGGTCTCAATTCTGTTTCGGTTGAATATTTCTTCTCTAAAATTGCAAACTGATGCCACCTGCTGTCTCCAGAGAGCCCAAACACAACACAACAACCAGCGTAGTTAAAAATCCAGCTAGCTGAACACTCAAAATGTGCAAAAATTAATCTTGTTAAACACGACTAGATTAACAGGTAATGAGAGCAGCAAAGCGCGGAAACACGACAGAGTATTTTAAAGTGACGTTCAGCAAAGTTACAGTCATAATGCTGTGTGAAGCCACAGACTGGAATAAACAGACCGTTTTCACAGCACACTTTGACCTATCAGAGCAGCAAAGGAGGAAATCTAAATATCTAAATGGAATGGAGCCGTTCTTATTTTATATGCCTGTGATTTTCCTTCATTATTTATCATTAATTTACGATTGGCAAGCAGGTGTTTTTGACAGAACACCGTGCTATTGTAAGATAACAATGAAATTTGCATCTTTCAAGGATTTTGTAAACAATTTAAATAAAAATATGAATGCTATAAAAGAGTCTTATATTACTGGAATGACAATGGAATTTCATTTTACTTTACACACATGATATTTAGTCAAAATAGTCTAACGTGGCTCAAATCTTCCTCTTACTCCTGTAAACACGACACTTACTACAAGTGTTATTTATATGGATATTGTTAAATTTTCACAGCGAGAAATCAAAGGATTTGGTATTCCGTGTTAAGTGGGAATATATAAATAAAGTGACGATACAGCACACAGACAGCGGATCCAGCTGTGCTGCCATCAGCACGGAGGAGGCTTACATATGATCAGGAATAAAGCTACAGCGTCGGTCGGTCGATAAGGGGACTGACTGTTCCAAGACCACTGCGGTGACCAAAATAGATTTGGGCTCTTTTATGCATTTATCTACTACACCAAACAGACAGGTTTCACATTCTAGTTCAAAGGTCATCATAGACGTGCAGGCCGTTACAGCTGATCATATGTAAGCGGCCTCGGACGCGTGGAGAAGTTGCAAGTGCTGGACATTAAGGGAATGGGAAGAAAGAGTTGTAAAAATCGGGTGTCTTAAGGTAGCTTAAAGGGAGTGCAGGTACTAGAACCAAAAAATGATAAGAAGCTGCTCTGCTGCAGTAAATGTACAAAAACGTCACAATATGGCAGAAAAGTCTGTAGGCCTTTCTGGATCGAGCACAGCTTAAAGCTGCAGCCAAAATCAAGAGTAAACTAAAGCTAAGTGTAAACAGGCTACATTACACTAATCTAAGGGAAGACGTGGACGAGCTATTATCTTTTTTTTGTCCCACTTATTCACAGGAAGCTTTGGGTTCGTTTCTCCTCAGATTAAAACAAATCACAGGTTCAAACCTTTGAGCGCTTAAATCTATGAGGTAAGACCAGCCAGTTCTCAATAAATCACAAAGAAATTCATCCAATCAGAAGCTCGGTGTGTCTGAATTCTTTAAGGGCTCAAGACGCTTAGAGTTAAAACTCCTGGATGACCCTGAAGTGGTTCTGGATTGAGGGGGTCTCGTCCTCAAAGTGCAGCTTCTGGCTGGGCCGGGCACCAAACTCCTCCAGGGTCTTAATGAAGTGTCTGTGCTCTCGGCCGACCCAGGCACGCATGGGGTCACGTACCTCGTAGGGGGTGACGTGGGCGTGGACGGCCACTCCGCTGGAAGCGAGCTCCTTCAGCGCCTGCTGGTCCGTCACCCAGGTCTCGCTGCCTCCCGGGTGCCCGCCGTCGAGCCAGTACATGTCTGAGACGCGCTCAACGAAGTGCGACAACTGCGGGTCGGCCCGAGCGCCGGCCAGCTCGTACACCATCTGGTTCAGGACCACGCAGCCTTTGCTGAAGCCCAACAGCGTCAGAGAAAAACCTGGAGGAATGCTGTCGGCGCCTCCAGGTGGCTGGAGGGGGAGCGGCAGGTTGGCTCGCTCCATACCGTGGATCAGCAGGGCCCTGGAATCACAAATACTGTTCGGTCACCGTACGAGGAACAACTCTGAGTAAGGATTACATTATCTAGGATAAGATTTCTTATTATAGGAACCAAACAGTCCAGTTAAGTGAACCAGCTGTAAAATCAGTCCCATAAAGGGGACTTTAAAGGGGACCCGGGTCCTTTGTTGGTCCTCTAAGCATTGATGAGATTTCAGACTGTGTTTGTGCAACAGGTTGTTAAACCATAAAGCAAAACAGAAAGTGGACCGAGCCTCTTTGTTTATACGTTAAATAAAAGGCAAACTACTAAAGGAACTATGAGCAAGCCTTACTCAGGAGGTGGTTTAGATTCAGTACTGGGTCCTTCTAACCAAACTACACGTAGGCCTGGTCTTCTTTTCATTTCGGATGTTTTTGTAAGGCCACATCTGCTGGAGATTTTATGATGCATACAACAAATTAGAAATATTTTCAGAAATTATAAATTCCAATTTCTAGCTTGTCATTCATTATAAATGTGTGACAATTAAATTTTACAGGCCGATTTTCAAATGTTAACAAATATCGGGGGGCAACATATTGGTTAGTATTGTCTGCAGAGCTCCAGTATTTGCACACTGCTGATTCCAAAGGTCACAACAACACTCTCAGAGTGTAGCAACAGTTCGAACGCTGAGCGGTAAATGTTACGAAATACATGAAGAGAAAATAAACGACTGACTGGTAACACGCTGGAGTTCAATAAACTGATGGGTATGAATATGATGGGATTATTTTCGGTTCATCATTTTATTATCATATCTTTATATCGTCCTCTTGTATTGTGTCTTGGACCTTTTGTTGTGACCGTGTCACTAACCTGAGGTGACGAAACGCTCCGACGTCGGCCGAGTACGGATGGTGCTCCGGCGCCCCGAACAGGTTGCTCTCTACAAAGTTGTGGTAGCAGCTGAACTTGTGAAGATACATGCGGGAGGCTCTGACCACCCACACGTGGTGCTCCGGAAAACGGCAGCCCAGGGTGATGGCGACCTGCTCCAGACTCCAGGAGATCCACTGCGCTCCCTCGGGCTGCAGGGCCATCTCCTCCTGAAAGTTCTGCACAGACAATGGACACAAAACATAAACAGAACCGTTGAAGCACAAAGGTG
>OMNV01011377.1:0-12243 GCA_900303265.1 Brotula barbata | reverse complement strand
AGGCCTACAGAGGACAATCAGAATTTTTGTTCTATTTTTTTGTTATCCAGATATTGCGAAAGGTATTTTCTATTTATAAATACGATGATAAATAATACTAATAAAATTGCCACATATCAATGAATTGAGCACCAAAGACAGTGAGGAGAGAATGAAGACCGTCCAGAGAGGGGCCCTCCAACACAGAGAGGGGCCCTCCAACACGGAGAGGGGCCCTCCAACACAGAGAGGGGCCCTCCAACACAGAGAGGGGCCCTCCAACACAGAGAGGGGCCCTCCAACACAGAGAGGGGCCCTCCAACACAGAGAGGGGCCCTCCAACACGGAGAGGGGCCCTCCAACACGGAGAGGGGCCCTCCAACACAGAGAGGGGCCCTCCAACACGGAGAGGGGCCCTCCAACACGGAGCCCAATCACTTCACATGAATGATTTAGTGAAAACAAAAATAAAAAATAAAAATGATGCTAGAACATCAGTCGTGATTTTATTTTTATTTTCTGCGTGAACTTAAGGGTGAGAAAAGTTTTTGATTGGAAATCGGCCACACGTCATCATCGTTTAAGTGATATACAGAAAGGTTAGATAAACGTTATAGGATAAATTTAGCCAACAGAGTTCCAATTCTTTCCTGCAGTTTGAGTGTTTTATAACGATGAAGGCTTCTCGTGCTTTGGACCGTCCCTGACAGAGTCCGACTAAAAATATCACACATGCTGCATCACTCATTTGGCCTATTTCATTAGTTCAGTCTCACACTCTCTCTCTCTCTCTCACTCACACACACACACTGACCTCATTCTTTTTTTATTTACATGAAGCGTCACACCATCCAGACGTCTCCAGGGAAATATCAATAGTTAGTATAGTTATCAGCACTCCTGAAATAGAATAATAAATTTGGGCTGTTTTAAATCTCTGATTACTGAAGAGTGATGTCATATTTTACACCTTATTTATGCATCAACCAAGGAGGCCGTGTTCTCATTCCCATCTGTTGATTTGTATTTGTAACTAAAATAAAAAACAGAATACTTTCAATACTACATTCCCTCTTTTTGTGTTTTTTTTTCTGGGTTTCCAACATTCTTAGTGGGTTACAAATGTGAAAAGTCCCATTAAATGTACTGAAAGTCCTGAACTGTTTGCTTTTTAAAATGTTGTCTATGCCAATTCTTTAACGAGCATTTAAGGGGTCAAAGGACAAAATTTGGTATTTGATCTTTTCACTACAAATTTAAATAACGCTTCAGTGTTTCTTTGTATTCACCTCAGACTCTAAGAGGTTAAATAACCCTGAATAATTAAGAAGCGCTTAAAGGGTTCAACTTTGGGGGTTTTAATTTCCCCCACAGTTCAGATTATTTAGTATGTGTAGGTATTTATGTGAATTATTATTATTATTATCGACATTTTACATAATAGTAGTACTATTCATTCCTAACAATAATAATAAGTAACTGACTGTTAAAAATTCATGAATTTGATTATTAGTCCTCCACTCCAGGCCAGTGGGGGGCAGCAACGCACTACAAAGTTGGTTTGCAAAACATCAAACAACAAGGAAGAAGAAGACTGAAGCGACGCAGAAGGTAAAAACACGGTGAGCCAGGAAACATTAAACAGATCAACCAACAGATGAACACAGTCGGGAGTCAACACTGAACTCAAAGTAGCTTCTTTCTCTTTCTGTTGGTTTATTACTAGTATTATTATTTCAGAGTGAGGTCTGTCTTTACCCATTTGGCCTCAACAAGACCATCATAGCCACGATCAGGTGACTCGTTTGTTTATGGAGTCATCTTTAGGAGAGACTTTACTCTGCTGATAACCTTTTCCTGACATGTGCTGTCACACCTCTTAAACCTTCAGAAAACGATAACCCTGAGCTCTCAGATGACCACAGCTCGTGACCCGTATATAAATGCTCCTTTTATCCCTCCTGTCTTTGTCTAAGTCTTAGACGTCAGACTTGCCTATTTTTTTTCTTTTTATTACTAAAATGTCATATCTATTCTAAACTGTGCGTTCTTTGCATCATTCTTACCACATCACAGATAGTACAGCAGCAGGGAGTGGATCTAATTCACCATCAATAATAATTTAAGAAGTTAGTGGAATCCAAATAATGTCTTTATCTTCCTAACTGAATTGATAAGGAAAAAAGATAATTACATGTATTAAATTGATGAATCACAAACAGGATGGGCCGATTGTCTCCGATGGGTCGAGGTTTTCTAAACCCAAAGTTTTCAAAGAAACCAAATTCAACAGGATGCAGTCTGGGAAAATCTGAACAAAATGATAAGCAACAAATGAAGAGAATAACATGGGAAATGAATTAAAGTCATCTTTGGGATTTGTTTTTAACTTTTCTAAAAATCTTACATTTTTGTGCCTTTTCTATCATACCTACAGTCATTAATGACTTTCTTATTTCCAAATAACTTCAATTAAACACTAGTTAAAGAACTGGCAGTTAGGTACTATTTAAAGAAAACAGTTTAGGATCTTTAAAAAAAAAAACAGTGGACTTTATTTAGTGTTCCACAATATTATCTCCAGTGTTATCACCAATGTTTCAAAGTTTCATGGTTGTAGCAAGAATTTCTCCCATTTTACCTCCAGGAACTTTTCAACACTTCCAGGCTATTTGAAGAAATTTGGATATTCTTCTAATAGCATTAAAAAGCATCAAAAACTGAGTATAGCACACAGAATGGGCAAAAACTAAATCTAATGTTGAAAAGGAAATCCACTACAATAACACTGTTTTCATATCCGACAGTCTTTAAGTCCCTTTACTTGCTCTTTGTTCTGGGTGTGTCGTTTATCCTTTCATGCATCCAGATGTATTTGATATCTGGGGGCTTTAATCGAGACTTTTAAACACATTTTGACCAGATGGACCCATCGATGGTTACCTCAGAGTTTAGGGGGTCTAATAGTCCTGACCTGATGATCTTAAAGTGTCCTCCGTTATCACTGCATCAGCTGTCAATGCAGTGATCGTCTTTGTCCCGGACCTCCAGCCCCCTCTCCGGTTAGGTGTATTCCCATCCTCCTTCCATCCATCCATCCAACTCACCTGGATGTCCCCGTGGAAGAACACCACATGCCGGTTGCTGCTCCCACATCCACTCCGCCCATCTGCACCATCGGGCCTCAGGAGCAGCAGGTCGTTCACTCGGCTCGGGTCGTGTCCAGGCACCGCCACCAGCCTCTGGAGCCTCTGGAGCCTCCTCCGGGGGCTCTCGGGGCGTGTTACCTGGCTAGTTGACGTGCTCAGCCCCGGGGGCTTGGAGAACGTTGTCTTTGTCACGGAGGTCATCGCTTTTACCACAGTTAACTGAGAGAAACCCAAAGTTAATATGGAAGCGAGCATGAACCCTGAAACTCTGACTTGGCGTTTTTTGGTGTCGGCGCATAGCTTCCATGCTGTTGCTGCTAGCGTAAAGTTAGCTAATGCTAACACAGCGTCACATCCTGCGTAGTTTGCGGTCACAAACACGGCCTTTCTGTCATTAACAACAATCTAACCGACGTGTTTAAACGCTGTCTGCTTAAAAAACGACAGTTTGATATAAACTCGTTACCACTCGTTTAAACGTGCTACTTTCGGCTTTGTTGTTTGGTGTCCACAGAGAGGCGCTCTTCATCAAGACACACCTGCGAACATAGTGTTAAACCTACTGCGCATGTCCGTTTACGCCTTTTACAAAGATCATCTGTCCACATTGAGATCATTAATGGCACTTACTTCCGTGTTGGGATGCCAGACGGAAACAAATCTGACACTAATTAAGATAGTGAAGCTAATAGTGATTTTGGATTTCAGTTTTTTTTCCCAATAGCCTCATGTCACAAGTCAAAGCTATAATTTAAATGAGTAAGAATGTAAATGAAGCTAAATTACTCAGCGTACGTGCGAACAGTAAGTGATCCATCTTGACGCTCCTAGATCTTTGCTCCACACGCTTAAGTAACGTGTGTTTACGCAGATCTGAACGCGTAAACGTCGACATCATTTGCGTTACAGTAAGTGTTTCATCGTTATGCGAAAGTAACTTCAGTTTATGGTGCATTCCCCATAAACATTATAACGCAGGAATGACACCTTATTTGAGGCATCAACGCGAGATTTGACCTGTAATCTACGGATAAAAACAGTAGGTTGGGTTCCTCCAGGCTGGACTTTGAATGTTTTTGAACAGCGACCCCGTGTCACAGCTGTCTGACAGCAGAGAGAGGGAAAGTTATCGGAATTCCCATAAACTGCTGAATATTAGTCCTCAAACACCGCTAAGTTACAGGTCGGGGTTATTTAAAGGAGCTTGGATCCATTTAAGGGGCTTTTTACTCTAGTGACCTATTAAGAATTGAGTAGACCACGTATAAAAAAACACTTTACGTTCTACGTTCAATATTGTATAATATATTTATAGTCAGCTTATTATCATTGTTCTGCATTATATACAATATCATGCATCATCTACAGTAATGTTTAATTCCGTCCAATATTACGCTACGCAACACCAACAGAACTTTCTACCTCAAATATTTCATCTAATTTTTACTTAACTTGTGTTACTCCGTTGTTACACAGTTATCACACACACACATCTATTCCTGAGACACTGTATATGTTTCACGCTGCACTTAGGACTTATTTTTTTCTACCGTTTCCTTTCTATGTTACTGTAATTTTGGACCAAACCCTGGCACAAGAATTGCCCTTGGGATGAATAAAGTTCTATCTTTTAAATCTTTTAAAGATCCATGAATAATCCATGAATAATTTTAGACACCCTTTTCTGAGACCTGATTCGCAGAGAGATGGCCTCCAGTTCCTTGGGCAGTCGGTTGGTTGCTTGTCTCCTCAACGTCTCTGAGGCTCGCAGAAAAGATGTGGTGGAGACGGTGGCTAAGGCGGCCCTATACGACCACCGAGGCAAGTGAATGGGCGATATGTGTGAAAACTAAAAGTCAGTCAATGATTCAGAGGTAAATTGTGTTAAATGTGTTCAAAATGTTGATTTTATTTAAAGGAGATAAGACAAGGATTCACATTCTGATGCTTTATCGCTGAATTTTACTGTCGTGTACATCACAATGATATTTATAACCTAAGATGAATGGGTCTCACGTTTTGCTTTGTTCGTCTATGTTCGTCATTATCTGCCAAGATTCACCTTTCTCAATGTTCTCGATCCAAAAAATGTTCCTCTGGATTCCGTGGCAGCAGGTGTGAGACGAGAGGGAACCACGGTGCTGAACATCTTCAACGATCACGACTACAACCGTTCTGTCATCACCATCGTGGCCGGCCTGGACTTCATCAGTACGTGTCCAACTCAGTGTTGCTGCTCAAAACGGGTCCTGAGACGAAAAATAGGTCTCTTAACACAAGGAAGACAGAGGACCGAGAAGAGAGGGAGAGGAAACTCAAAGTGATTCACTCTATGGAGGGATAGGAATAAATTAGAAGATACAAATCAGGACAACAACCAAACAAAACACCTTGAGCTCCGACTCACTCAACTTAATATTATAGATAGACTTTATTTCCTCATTAATCTACAAACAATCTCCCGTAATGATGAGCCAAAAGAGAATTCTAGAAAATTTTGCAGAATTCTAAAAATATGAAGGTTTTTTAAATAAAACTGATGAAGCTGAAATGCTGAAAAAGTGGAGGTGGAGATGAGCAAACAGACAGCAATGATCCTGTCACTCAAAGGGGGCGGTTTGGATCACTTTGAACAGATTTGTTAAGCTGAAAATCAAATCAGGTCAAGTTTATATTAGTAGGTGGGTTATGGGAGAGCTGGTGGAGCGGAGATTTATTGATTGTGAGAGTCTGATGGGGGGTGAGGAAGCTTCTTGCCTCAGGATTGAGGATTGAGTTGTGTTTGTCCTTGCCACAGGTCTCTCTCTCTCTCTCTTTCTCCCTGTCTCTACTGTCCTTTCAATTCAAAGGAGAAGATTATCAGGAATGTGGACACAAACATTCCAAGACCAAACCAAACCTTTTTCTGCCACAGATCTTGTGCTCACTAAGTCCTCCACCTTCGTACTTTGCCCCATTTAAAGTCAAATAAAGTGTTTGTCTCTACGAAGCTCATCAGGACTTCAGTCTGACTCTGTCTCCGATGTCCTCCAGGGGAAGCTGTCCTGTCCGCGTGTGAGACAGCCTGCGGGCTGATCGACATGTGCGCCCACGAGGGGGTCCACCCATGTATGGGTGCTGTTGACCTAATACCCATCTACCCCCTGGGGGAGGAGGTGGGGGTGGAGCACTGTGCCCACGAGGCTCGGGGTGAGCTGCTGATTGTGTGTGTGTGTGTGTGTGTTTGTCTCATGAAGATCACAATTGATCTTCATGAATTGTGACTGAGGTCAAAGTCAACACATTTCCAGCTTCTCCTTTCACTTTCAGCTCTCAGGGCTCATCATTCATGGTTTCGTGTCTTTGTGCTCTGCTCACTGAACAGTCAAATCTAAGAAGAAAATCAGACAATCCTCCAAGTGAATCATTTGCCACGAGTGAAATTTTAAAGTTTCCAACTCCGTCTGCCGTCCGTGCCTCTGTGGCGGTTGGTCGTGGGATTTAAAGATCCATCCTGTGCTGACCTTTGACCTTACACGTCTGCTGCTGTTCAGCGTCTGTTTTCACCTTTCGTGCCTCGTTGTGTGACTCAGATTAGCTGCTGATTAAGATGCTGTGTTGTGGTAATAATGAGCCTCAGCAGCTCCGTGTGAGGCCGTGTGTTCTCATTAGAACATACGGTGAATCTGTGTGTGTGTGTGTGTGTGTGTGTGTGTGTGTGTGATTGCTATTTGGGAAACCTGCTAATTGGCACTGTGTTTGTTGGCTGTTTGGCTGTTTGGCTGTCTGTTTTCTCTCCCTCTGTTTTCTCTCCCTGTGTTTTCTCTCCCTCTGTTTTCTCTCCCTCTGTTTTCTCTCCCTCTGTTTTCTCTCCCTCTGTTTTCTCTCCCTCTGTTTTCTCTCCCTGTGTTTTCTCGTCCCTGTGTTTTCTCTCCCTGTGTTTTCTCGTCCCTGTGTTTTCTCTCCCTGTGTTTTCTCGTCCCTGTGTCCGTCTCCTTCCATCTGTCTGGATTGTGTCCCCCCCGGGTGTGTTTTGTCTGTCACCCTCTCTCCGTGTTGTGTTTAGGAGGCTGTGTAGGATGACACAGGTTCATCCTTTCTGCTTTGTGCTCAGCTGTGGCTGAAGGTCTCACCGAGCGGGTCCAGGGCTGCAGCGTCTTCCTGTTTGGCTGGGCAGACTCTCCCCTTCGGCGCGGCCTGGCTCAGCGGAGGAAGGAGATGGGATGGTTCAAGAAGACCCCCGACATGTTGGAGATCAGGCCTGACGTGGGGCCGCGGCCGCAGAGACGGTTCGGCCTCACAGGTGAGACGAAGCTTAAATGTCCGTGTTCTGCTCGCAGGAAGATTTTAAGGCTCCGGTGTCTCTGCTGGGACAAAAAAAATCAGAGGACATTGTTGAATTCTTCATATTAACAAAGATGATTCTGTGATAACTGACCCAGGAGCCATGGTTCTCCTTCTTCCACCCTTTAATAGTTCTTAGGTCTCATGCTGAGGACTGAGGAGAATTCATGTTCCATGAAGTGACTCTGAAATGGAATCAATCCTTCCATTCTGCCCCGTTAGTGTTCAGAGTTTCAGCTGCAGCGTTTAAATGGACTTTTGATCGTCCTCTCACGTCATTCAGGTGTCGGGGCCAGCCCGTACGTCATGAACTGCAACGTCACCATCGACACCCGGGACGTCAAACTGGGACGCGGCATCGCCGCGGCCATCAGGGAGTCCGCCCCCGGAGGGCTGCCCGGGGTGCAGGCGCTGGCATTGCCACACGAGGGAGCTGTGGAAATTGCCTGTAATGTGGAGAGCGTGAAGGGGAGCCCGCCGGGTGACGCGGCTCGAGGCGAACCGTGGCCGTCCTTCAGCATCGGCGGGCAGCGGTACTGTCACGCTCCGGCGTCCCTCATCACGGCGAGGGTCTCGGAGCTGGCAGCGAGGCGGGGGGTGGGCACCGAGGGGACCGCCCTGGTGGGCTTCGCTCCCCACGAGTGCAGGGGCCTGGCCGAGTTTGCTCTTTCTCAGGGGATCGCACAGTTCTGGAAAGAGCAGCATAGGATCCGTATGTGAAACGAAACGACTAATTGGGTCCAAACCCCCCGGCGGCCCACCGGGGATGGAAATGTTTACATCCTTCACACTTAAACCCAAGCAGGTCTGGAAAATTCACTATAAACCGGAAAATAATTTAAAATAACGATTAAGAGGACTTCCAGGTTCACCATACCCCAGACTGTCCACTGGGGGGCGCTACAGGACTGTAAAACACCTCAAGCTATAGTTTTGTACAAATGATACACATTTTAGGTACAAAATGCATTTTCATGTCTTCTATCCGCCTTTAATCACTGTGAATTGTTTTTTGTTTTTAAAGGACTCCTGAATGTCCGAATGAGCACAAAAAACACGAGGACAGAATAAAAGGAGTGTTTTTATCTGTCTGTATACGGTTGATGAATACTTTTGTTCGGTGAAATATCTTGGAGTTGTTTTTGTCTCCGATCTGTCTCATATGGAAAAGAGACTCACTCTGTTCCTGAAAATGATTCTGTCTAAGTGCAGATGATTGGAGTCAGATATTTTAGGTTTTAGGACTTTCTTTTAGAAATCCCAAAATATCTGAGGCGGTGCTGCAGTCATTTCCTGTTTGGAGTAAATGGAACATTTGTGTTTACTGATGATTCCTCCTTGATGAGTCTTTTCCCATCATCAGCACAGCTCTGTGGGAGCGTCTCCATCTGTCTATTTTTATCACAGAATCTTCTGTCCAGCTGCACTGCAGGAACATGTTAACCTGAAGCTCTTTATTTAAGCACAATTCATCACCAAATTGTTAAATCCATACGTAGTGTAAGCACGTAACGCACAGAATTAACCGTTTGATGACGCACGAGGGCGTTTAGCCAGAGGACAGGCTGTAGCTAACTGGGGCGAGAGGATTCCGCTCATCGCCTACATAAGGAAACGCGTTGAACTGATGCGCAGTCATACAGGAGGGAGGTATGGATTCAGCACCAGACCACACAGAGGAACCACCGTTCTACCTTAGAACCCGATCGATGCTAATTTTCTACAGAGAACAAACGTTTCATTTGTCTGAAGCGTTTCACCTTTTGTACTTGGCATGCCAGCCGCCTGTCAATCAGAGTTTAAGGATGACGAACAATCACACGAATGACAATCAATCGTAGAAGAACTTTTCTATATAGGAATAAATATTTTGAGTGATATTTTGTATTATTTTTGATATGTCTGGCAAGAATAAATATTTTATGACATGAATAAGCTGAAAAAAGAAACAAGATTCCGACAAGACAAAAGTGCTCATCCTCTCCAATAACGTCTGTTTTACTTTCATGTTTGAAAAATTCAACGAGAAATCAGTAGTTTATGAAAGGACTTGGGGCCCCACGGGGTTAAAGGAGCGGAGCTGGGAAAGAGAGGCTGTGTGAGTCATCACAAGATTTCACAGAGAGTGGGAGCTAATCTGTTCATCTTTATGCCGTGAAATTTAACAAATCAGGGAAGAATTAGATCTGGCAGCGAGTTTATTATCCTCTCAGCGCCACGCAGTCATCGTTTCTCTGTGATCACTTATGTAAGTTTGGCCTCTGAGCCATAAGCGAGAGCGTCTCTGAGGAGGATGAACGTTTTCACCTCTTTGTGTCTCATCCAGCTGAGGCTCTTAGTCATACAAGTAACACACACACACACACACACACACACACAGAGGGAACAGCATGGAACACTGCTTATCAAATAGCCTTTAAACTGTATTTCTCTGTTTACAGGATTATGATGATGAAATGAAAATAAATTAAATGTCACGAAATGTAACAAGGAAATGAAAATGTTGTAGATGTTGAAAACGTCTTATTGACCTCCTCTAAATGTCACTCGGAGTTAGGAGATATTTGTTTCCATATTATATTTCTTCATAAATTAGAAACATTTAGTCCAGATTTAATACAATAATTTTGTTTAACACAAGATGATTAATTATATATTATAATAATATATAATAATATATTATAATAATAATAATATATATATATAATATATAATAATTATATTATTACTAATATTTGTGTTGATTTTTGACAATAAATCCTACTTACTAAGTCCAGATTCAACTGATGAAAATATCTTCATATTTACTCAACTACATAAAAAGTAGATTTAGTCAATCAGAGACACGCTCACACTCTCTCTCTTCTTTCTCTCTCTCTCTCTTCTTTCTCTCTCTCTCTTGTCGCTCTCCATTTTATGCAATTAAACATGTTCACTAATGCATGTTTTACACAGACGCACGCATGCACGCACAAACACACACACACACACACACACACACACACACAAGCCCGGTTTGGGTCTAATCTAGGTCACAGCATAAGCCCAGAGGTATCCTGTCCACACACACACACACACACACACACACGAACACATTTTGAAATTTGCAGGCTAATTCAGGTCCTGCCTCTAAAATCCATTTTCATCCACTGACAGTGAGAAACCTCCGATTTTCATTTAGTCAGACATTAATCCATAATAAATGATATAAGTATAAATAGATAAAACCTCTGCTTCACATATTGTCACGCATCTCTTCTCTCCCTCCCAATTAATGTGATTGGCTAATTGGCTCCATCACGTCCATCATTTCCTCCTCTCTCTCTGTGGGATTTTATTATATGAAGCTCATCCTCAAAAAGAACCCGACTGACACTTTCCCACAGAATCCACACTTAAATCTATTTTCCATCATATAATCCATTTTAAATGAAGACGCCTCTTCAGTGTCAGAGCATCTTCTCCTCTCCTCGACTCCTCTCCTTTCTCCGCCCCTCCTCCTCTTTCCTCCTCTCTTCTTTTCTCTCCTCTCCTCTCTCCTCAGCATGGCAGGACTCCTTTGATATGACTGAGCCTGACAGCGTATCGGCCCAGATGTGATCATGTGACAGCACAGAAATAGAGGATCTTATTTCTTCTCCAACCTTCTATAAATATTCCCGTTCCCTCCTCTTTCTTCCCCTTTTCCTCCTCCCACGTTCCCTCTGCTGCTGTCATAACGTGGAGAAGTGCGTCTCTGTGTTTCCCTCTTCACTGGAGGCCGCGTTGGTTCTCAGCCTGTGGGGTTTGTTTTGTTCTCGTTCCTTCTGCCGGTCCTGCCTGCTTTGAGCCTCCTTCCCTCCTCACACTCACACACACCAGTCAGACACAACACAGATATTAATCTCATCCGTGATTACACGGATATTTGATCCCAAATAGAATAATTAGAATTTCTGAGCCTTGCTCTCCATCTCCTCCTTTATCCCAATAAATAGGAAAAGAGAGAAGAATTTTCCATTTTGTCTTAAAAATTTAGAACTCATTTCTAAGTCCATTTTTACTCACTTTCACTACTCAGGGTCAATTTTCTACTATGGAAAACCTTTTCATGTTTATTACCTCTAATTTAATTCTAAAATAAGAATGGACTATACAATCAAAACAATGATAATTGATAAAGTGTTAATTATTAGTAATATAGTTATTCATATCATTTTTCATTTCTTATCTTTCTTTGTTGGTCTCGTCTCTGCCTGAACTCCTCATTGTTTTGTTTTTTGACGCACTCCTGCAAATAAATACAACAGAAATACAAAAATAGAATAAATCCAAGAAATGAGGCCAGACAGGCGTTGTTGAAGACAGCTCACAGTTGTAACGTGGGACGACATGAAAACACACACACACTCACACACACACACACCTCCCATCATCCATCCACGCAGGAAGTACGAATGAAGCGTGCCACCTATGTAGTCAGCAGTCCCCAACCCCCACCAGAAACACATGTTCAACAACCTCTGGGGGGAGAGAGAGAGAGAGAGAGAGAGAGAGAGGCAGAGGGGGAGACGAAGAGAGAGAGGCAGAGAGAGAGAGAGGCAGAGAGGGGGAGAGAAAGAGAGAGGCAGAGAGAGAGAGATAGAGGCAGAGGGGGAGACGAAGAGAGAGAGAGAGGCAGAGAGAGAGAGAGAGAGAGAGAGGCAGAGAGAGAGGCAGAGAGAGAGGGAGAGAGAGAGGGAGGCAGAGAGAGAGAGAGAGAGTGTAGTGAAGTGGAAGCATGAGCGAGCATAACAGAGGGACAGAAATAGAG